>QVNV01023902.1:0-22146 GCA_014825455.1 Pseudomyrmex pallidus | reverse complement strand
ATCGAGCAGATCGCATTACGTCACGGTGTTTTGCAGACGTGATTAATTAATTAATTTAGCTCGCTCGTGTTCTTCCGAATCACGACTCTCTCGGAATAGGCGCGAGGTATTTAAATTTTGTTCGCTCTTGAAAAAATGTAATTTGTACAAAAAAAATCGTATCGAAATCGAAATACAATAGTCGAGCGATGTTCGAGATCCGACTGTCAAGCATCCGACAGTCTGAGCGGGACGCGACGTTTCCCGCAATATTGAGATACGGGCCGAGGGCGAGAGAATTACGTAACGCACCCCGCATAGGGGGAGAGAAAAGTTCCGCGATCAGCACCGCGCGAGATCGCACAGGAAGCAGTGGTGGAGAGGACCGTTCCTAGTCCTCACGAGGGCCCGCAGTCTTACGCTCGCTCTTTGTGACCGATCGATCGTCCCTCGCTCCCTCTCATCTCGAGCCGTTCTCGCCCATGTCGTCGTCGTCGTCGTCGTCGTCGTTCGCCGACTGCTGCTCTACGTCTTAATTCTTTCCCCTTTTTTTCCTCTCACCCTCCGTTCTCTCTTCCTGAGTGCGATCCGGCGTCGGCCTACCCGCTGTTTTCTCATCGTAGTAGCGCGCGCGCGCGCGTGCACCCCGCGCGAAACTCGTCCGATTAAATTCGAAACGGCCTGTAAAGCGTCAGGCGTCGTCGGTGTGTTTTGTGTAGTTTGGAATACGTGTAGCGCAGAGTGCTGCGCTCCACGTTTGGGGTCAACGACCTGTCTACGTTGTGAACACACACACACAACCACCCGTACGGAGAAGCCAATACAACCATGCACCTCCGACAGATGGAGCTGAATCCCTCTCTCTCTCTTGCTCTCCTCGTCTCTCCTCCCGTCCTCTCTCGCTCTCTTTCCTCCCTCCGGCGTTCCCCTGCTCGTCTACTCCGTATATCGCTAGTAAACCTATCCTAGACTATATCGTAGACTAGCGGCACGGGGAGATCCCCGAGACCGGCGAGCCGGGCAATATTCCTAACGAATTCTAGACAAGAGCGCATCACATTCGGGATGTTGCACGTGTGTGCGTTTCACCACGTGTACCGTATGTACATCCCCGTAAAGTATACACACACGTGACGATGTCGTCGGGCGTTTGTTATCGTACCGCTTCTCTTTGATACCGGTCGGTAGTATAAGTTTTTCCGCGTGTACACGCCGCGTTGGACCGACCGGAGGGGGGGGAGGGTGAATTCGGATGCGACGATTCGATGCGCGATGTAGGACGTTCCGAGGATCGCGAAACGAGCGGGAGCGGAAATAAAAGCGATCCAACGAAAGAAAGAATTTGCATTACACGGTCGAGGGTTTGTAACTGCGGAGGCTCTTCCCTTTATCAGACGGAAAATGGAGGCGCGAACCCTCCCTCGTGGAAGTTTTTTTTTTGTTTTTTAGAAGAGCTACTTTCTGTCTCTCGCTCGAACGTTGCGGAAAGGCTTAAAGCGTTGCGCGTCAAGAGCAATCTGCGCGAGCGCGAGCGCGATCGTTTATTCTTATTATTGGGCGGATCTAACGAGGGGAAAGGTGAGAAGAGCAAAAAAAGAAGCGGTAATTGTAATTTGCTCTTGTCGCCGGGGAAAAGAAAATATTTCGCAAGTCGTCTCGTTCGGCTCAGGCAGAAGCGCATTAAGAATTAAGTAGGATGAGAATAGGACAGAGGGTTACATTTTGCGCAGAGAAAGAGAGAGAGAGAGAGAGAGTCGTCGTATATTTTTCGGAGAAACAATATTCATAGAATCTGTTTGCAATAGGAGATACAAATACGAGACACTGTCGCATATATTTTGCAACAATAAAGTAAACATAAAGTGAGATTGTTAATTTTATTTGTAAATAAGACAATTTTTATATTTGTTACAATGGGAAAAAAATATCACACACACACACACACACACACAGAGCAATGGAGGAAAAACAGTGTCAAAGCGAGAAAAAAATTCGATTCATACTTTCTCGTTTGTTTGTTTACAATTTAATACTATATTCAATGTTACATAATTTCTTATCCGCAATAATATACCGATCGCAAGCGAAAAGCGTTTGACTTTCCAAATAGCGTGCCACGGTTGCCAAAAGTCGATCTGCTCTCTCTCTCATTCATTCATAATTCCACGTGCAACATATACCACCTGTCGCATACAATACTATCTTGACTTTTTCGCTCGAGGGGAAACGAAGCGAAGTATATTTTTACCCGTTCTCTCTTTCTGTCAATCTCTCTCTCTCTCTCTCTCTCTCTCACCGCATCAACGGACAGAACACACGTGCGTACACTTTGAGTCATTGTATACGCATTATCAAGATCAATAAAGCGCCGTCGTTGGAGGTGCATTGCACTCCTCGGAGTGCGCAGCAGCATCTCTCGAAAACATTCGCGCTTTACATAACGTGCTCGTGTTACTCCGAAAATAATCAAATGTTCTTTGCGCGCGCGCGAGCGCGATTCGACCGACACATTTCGCTCTCGAAATCTCGCGCGCGCGATTCAATTACCCCTTAGAGACGCGACGTGTAATTCGCGTGTAACGCGAATTCTCCCGAGTGATTAATCTATTGTCAATCTCGAGAAAATTATTATCGCACGCGCACACTAATCTTGACTCCTTGTGCGTAATCTACGCGTGGTAAGTTCGCCTAGTGGATTGTTTTTTTTTTTTTTTTATCGCGTTACACACATCGTCAACACGCGACAACGCGGCTTTTCGCGTGAATAAAAAGGAGATGAGCGAAATAGGAAAAAAAAATACTTCTTTGCTCTAATTACTTTTTTACCACGTTACTCAATGAAAACTCCACTCCGCGTTACTCCAACGCGGTGTTTTATACAGTAAATTACTTTTGAAGGTTTTTTTTCTTCATTAGCTATTTAAGAGACTTGTTCTGCGTTTTTCATTCACAATGCGAGCGAACGGTGTTTTTTTTCGGAAGCGAGTCGTCATCTGAAAGACGCGCGCGATGTTTTTTCATCTAGAGGAGAGACTAGAAAGATTAATTCACAATGTGCGTCGGTTGCTTGTTCACCGGCGCATCACCGCCGCCGCGGCGTGTGTGCGTAGGTACGGCAGCGCGTGTAAATGTCGGGACGCCGTCAAAACGCTCTTCACCCGCCCACATCTCGTGTAATCATTCAGACTCCCCGAGTCTCCTCTTCCTTTCATTATCTTCGTTCGTTCGCACATTTTTTTCGCGGTTGTCATCATCGCCCTGCGATTTTCACATGCGGGCTCGAGTTCTCCTATCTCGTCGAGAAAGATGAGCCTCCGTCCGAGGAGACGAAATTTCGGTTGTGTCCCGTGAGCGATGTCGCGCGATGACGCGACGTCGTCCTACGTCTTCGGGGTCCTCCGAAGATTCACGAGAGGCAGCGGGGACGCACGAGAGAGGAGTCTCTCTCTTCCTCTTTCTCTCTCTCTCTCTCTTGTCTCTCTTGCTTCCGGAGAGGACCAGAGCGCACGTGCGCGCGATGCAACGTGAGAGAGAGTGGAGGCCTGACGGTGGGGAAAGAGACACGGAAGAGGGGCAGAGTCCCGTGACAGGACAGAGAGGGATCCCGGCGCGGCAGATCTACGCGCAGGACGAGGATCAACCCGTTGGTATGAGCGCAGGATAGTGTTGAGAGAAAGAGAGAGAGAAAGAGAGTGACTGAGTGGAAGGGATCAGAGAGGGAGGGAGGCCCTGAAAATCGACTGGACGTCGCCGCGTGCACATTCGTCGCGTTTTCACGGTCAGGCTTTATCGATCGGCGGCCGCGTGGAGAGGGAGAGGGAGGGCGAAGGAGCGGAAGGAAAGGAGTTTCGGAGTGCAACGGGAGGTCGTTGAACCTTGCCAGCCTTTTGGCAGCCGCGGCGCCCATAATGCAGCGATTGTGTCGCGCTCTGTCCTCCTCCCGTCCGTCTCACCCTTTGCGGTCCTCCCCTTCATCCCGAACGGCTGGCGTTGCGAGACCGGCAGCGCAATTTCGACAGGCCTCTCCGGACACCGGTCGGACGGTTGAATTTTTTATTTCGCGATACATGCAACCGATACGTGCGGCTTAACGAGTGTTCCTCCTTCATCCGGTTTCTCCCCGCTCAGGCTCTTCGGCGAAATCGCCATCGTCGTCGACATTGTTCGTTGTCGTCGACAACGACGACGGTCGCTGCGCCTCCTCGCGCGCGACTCTGTTGGCGTAGGTCACCGATTCCAAGTGTCATTTCGCAAAGCGGGACAACGAGATTCTTATTTCGCGCGGAATAAGAATCGAGTTTTTCGCGAAAACGCGTGAACCTGCTGACGTTTTTTTTATGACGATTGTCGTGCGTTCCGATGACACGCGATTTCCGTGTTACTGATGCTGTGTCGTAAATGTTTTCGAGATCAACATCGAATTAAAAAAAAAAAAAAAAAGAACAAAAAAAACAAAAAAATAACAGACGACACGTACGCGAACGAGACGATTGTAATAGAGTCAATATGTACCGGTCACATGGCGAGAACACTGCTATGACCCGGAATTAAAAGCACGTTAACACTTTAAATTGCCACGTCATACATACGCGGAATGTCCGTGTTTCGTCAGAGTAGTTATATAACGCGAGAACTTCATTTTTTATTTAATTCTCGTTTGTCTCTCCCGTAGTCACACGACGAGTTGCACGGAGAGATAAAACATTCGCGTCGATGTTTCCTTTTTTTGTTTTTTTGCGAGATATAATGCAAGTACACGCGCGACTATTTGCTGAAACGTTAAGAGAGTAAATCCCCCTCTCCCCCCCCACCCAGGAGCGAGGGTCCTCGCATCACGAAGAACCTTTGACATCCGAGTGAGGCAAGTTCAATAACCGCGTGCGTTCCGAATCCAATTTCGCATCACGAAATATTGGCGCCCGCACACCACATTGGGTTTCTTACTCTCTCGTCTCGTCGTAATTGCCGTAAATCATCGAGCGGCATTTCGCGATGCGCATGCATAAATGATTCGGTTCGTAATTTTCGCTTCCCCCGACCCGATGAACGAAATCGATCATGCGAAATGTGCGCGCATCTGCCCTCCTCGTCGTTGATGATGAAGATACAGCGGGGGCGTCTCGTCGCGAGGAATACGCGCAATATATAATAGCTTTCTTTCGGCTGCGTTTTCTCGCAGAGTCGTTGCGCTCGAAAATTTATATATCCGGAACAAAAATAGAATAAAAAAGTGTGTGTGTGTGTGTGTGTGTGTGTGTGTAGATATTGAGAATAGATAGATTTCACATTTTCGCCAACAAAACGCGCGCGGACATTTATCTCGGGTTTAATAAATCACGCGAGATGCGAGAGGAACTCGCTGTGGGGAGCGAGTACTATGTATCGGATGACCTTAAAGAAGAGGAAAGAGTCATCAATGGAATACGAGCGCGCTCCGTCGTCGTATCTCACGCCGAAAGGACACACGCACACACACACACATACCGACGCTACGCGCTTATCACGAGGCACCTTTTCGGCGCGTTCACGCCCTTCGTGCGGTTTTTCCGCGCGCTTCCCGAGGCGAGGAGAGAGCGAGGACCGCGCGTAAGGGCGGAGGGAAGGCCGAGCGGAGGAAGAGAGCGAGCGAGAGAGTAACGGAGGGAGAGCGAACGCGGGAAGGGGACGCATGTGCGAGCAACAACGATGTATTTCGGTGCAGCGCTCCATACACCGCGTAGAGGTCAATGCCCGTCCTTACTCCAAGGAAGGAGCGGGAGGGCGGCGGGAGGACCATGGCGGCGGCGGGGAGAAGGGAGCGGGACGCACCACGGTCGGGAGGGAGGGCAAAGAGAGGGCGGCAGGGCGGAGGACATACAAGGAGTGGAAAAAAATGAACAAACATCCAGCAAGAGACGAGAGAGGGGAAAGAGGGTGACCGAGGAGCGCCCTGGTGCACGTTCTCCTCCTCCTCTTCCTCTCTCTCCTCCCCCTCCCCCTTTCTTTCTCTCGAACTCTTCTCTCCTTTTCTCTTTCCCCGCGGTCGTCACTCTTTCTCAACTATCCCTCGGCTTCGCTTTACGATGCACCGCCGGCTACAGTTTCTTACGTCCCAAGCGATTTCCTTAATGTCAAAACTCGAGGCTCGACCGACCGCGAGAGGTCTTTTTCCTTTTCTTTATTTTTCTTCCTTTCTTCCCGGTTTCTCTCTCTCTCACTCTCTCTTTCTCTTTCTCTTTGTCTGTCTTTTGGGGCGCGAGACGTATTTCGAGAGCGCTCACGTCTATAATAAGGGTTCTTCGAGATCGATGCGCTAATTCCGCGCGTGCACTTCCGCGTCCACGCGCTCGCATTTGTCATACATTTATTTTTATTCCTCATTATGTAAAAACTGTTGACACGCTGCCAAACGCGGACGACCGCGTGGATGTGAGAATTTCTCTCTTTCTCTCTCTCGAAAGTCACCGCAGTGTGTTCATCTTCTTTGAAGATCAGCGAGTCGTCGCGCGATATCTCACGTCGCGTTCTGTTGTGCACTCGCGCAAGAATGCGCCTCACACACACACACACACTCCGGCTCTCAAGATTGTTTTTTACGCGAAGTGCCGAGTTCCGCGTTCGTCTCGTCGGTTTCTTTCGCTCGTTTGTGCGCACGTGAGGTGCACATCCAAACATTCGACAACTGTTATATTTATGTGCAATGATCGTAAGGGATCAGCTTGCACTTGCGTGCAACACACAATCGCACACACGAAACACGATTTAATGAGATATGCATCTCTCTCTCTCTCGTAATTGCGTTCAACATTCGTGCTTTTCGTATTATTTACAAAATATCGCAGTTTCTTTATAGACAAAAATAAAAAAATAAGATAAAAATTCAGACTTCGAGAGCCACACGCTAGATGCGAAATATATCTTTAACGTGAAAATTCACACACATAGAAAATTCAAATTGAATAACAATTTTTAAATTTACACAAGATGCCGCTTTGCATCGCGTACATATGAATTATTCATTCGGTCCCTCAATGAAACTAAAAAAAAAAAAAAATTAAATTTTTATTGAATTCGGACGGTCTTTCTAAGAGACGGCCGTTCAAAGAGATCTCGGACATCTTATAACGCGCGAGAAAAAGGAAATAATGTTTCTCAGAAGAATGTGCTTACAGTCGTTTTAGAAAATAAAGCTAGATTGAGTGGCCACTCGCTTTATGCGATTCAAATCTCGAAACGATCCTCGAGACCAGGAGCCCTTTTCCGACATACATACGTATACAATACGTATATTTTGTCAATAGTGTTTCGAGAAAGAGAGTCGCCGCGCGGACGAACGCCTTGATCCTTGGACCAAAAGGCACTGCAAACACGTAGCAGACTGGTTGCTCATGCAACATTGATCAGGCATTACGAGCGGGCGTTGCTCGGCGGTGACGAGGGGGCGAGGAGAGGAGGAGCGGAGGACGCGAATGTACGATTACTGACACGCCAAAGGTGCGCGCTCTCTCTCTCTCTCTCTCTCTATCCGCACGCGTACATATCATTTCATACTCCGCAAATGCACACACACACACACACACGTGAGTCCGCCAGCAACTCCTGTAAAAGCACGGTGTATCCGGGCCCGCGATGCGCCCCCGGCGTTTTCTGCGGATGTCGGCGTGTCGGAAGCACGCGCTTATTTATTTTTCACTTTCGATATTAATTCGGATCGAGGAGGAAAATCGAGACGAGATACGCCAAGCGTTTTGGCTCCATTCCCTTCTGTTGTGTAACATCGGACTTTATTCCCTCGGACATTCGTGCGGTCGTGTTTTATCGCCCGTGCGAATTACCGCGAGAGAAGAAGGAGAGAAAATTCATACAAGAGAGTCGCACACGTTCCGAAATATTGACTCGAAATTTGTGTGATCGAGTTTTGTTATCAGATACGACGTGGGTGTAATTTTGTATTGTTATCGCGCCGCGCGCATATAGGCGGCGAGTAAAGGCGGACGTAGAGTTGGGTACGGCGCGACATAATCCGCATAAAGCACGCTCTACAAAGGACATCTATGTAAACGCGGGGGGAAAGGGAGGAGAGGAATGACGGTATATTTTACTATATCTTTCGCACCTGCATTACGATGCACTTTGTTATTCCCATCTGTCGGTGTTTACACAACAAATGCGCGAATATGGAAGAAGAGCGGATGGACCGATAAAAGGAGGAAAACTGTCGCGCGCGCACGCGCCGGTGCTGCAATATTGAAGCTTCGACGGATTAAAAGGAACGAGAAGTGTTCGTGTGCGTGTGCAGTGCCGAGGTGCGCGCGAATGAAAACGAAAAGACATATTTAAGCGGTTGCACCCCCGACGACATTTCTCTCTTCGGAGCAGAAACCTATTGGCTTCGTTCTCTCATTTAGCGTTGCCATTAACCCACTGACACGATGAAACAAATCTTTTTCTTTTCTCTAGGTTTTTTTTCGTCCGTCCCTTTGACGAGACGCTTCCTCGTCCGCTCGCATTGTTATGTTCCGTGACGCACGTTCTTTTGTCGCACGCGGTAGTTTTTTTTAGGGCGTCTGAAAAGCGACAACCGACTCCTCAAGAAAACACCATTTTCTTTTTATAAGACAATGTAATGACAGACGATCTCTCTCCGGTTAAATCCGATTTAAATGTTTACAAATGAGTCGCAGGATTGTGCAATAATTAATTACTACACTTCAGTTTAACGAGTTGATATGTTGATATGTTACTTGTAATCGAGACGAAATTGTCGAGAAGACATTGTTGTCAATTTTGTAATTACTCGGATTTAATATTTTACACATTTCTTCGGTGAGACTTGGTTGCGTTCGCGCGGAAAAAAAAAACGAAAATTATTACAATTGCACAAACGTGTGCCGTTGAATTTTTACACCGTCTATCGGTATATTAGCGAAGCACGCATAAACAGAAGAGACGTAATGATTGTCAACATAAACACAAGCTCCACCTCTGTTACGCTCTCTATCACGGTCTCCGCTCTCCGTGCAATGTTTGCACGACCGGGAGTTCTTGCGGGAGCTTAGGTAACTACGTTTTGAAAATCCATTATCGATATTGCCGCGTATCAACAGCGGCGGGATATGTACTCGACTGAATTTAAAATACTTGAAAGGGAGGAAAATCGCCCCATCGCAGACAGGAGAGAGCGAACGTAAAACTTTCGAAAACACACACTTACAGTTTTTGTTTTCTCGTATAATTTACATTTGTACACTTTTCCAATTTTTTATTTCTTATATTGCTTCATGAACACGTTACTTTTTTTTTTTTGTACAAATTTCTCTTCCCTTAAATTCGTAAACCGAGTGGGAATAAACCGAGGGAACGGCGTGTATATTTCGGCGTTAGGTGGAAGGGACAGCACACGTTTCGGGAGAGAATCGCTTCAGAAGTTTTTCGCGTGTCGGACCCTCATGGAAAATTTAACGATCCTCTCTCCGTTCACGCCATCGGTTCTCCGAATCCTCGTACAAATTTGAGGAAGAGAATCCTCGAAAGAAGTAAGGGACGATTTCCACGTGCGGCGAGAACGACCGAGAGTCCGCTTCTTCCTCGCGCTCGCACTGTCGGACCGCGCGCAACGTGAAACTATTTTCGAGCTAGTTCCCCCTGGGAGCAAGGATTAGGAAGCCTTAGACGAGGATGAATTATGAAGCCGAGAAACGCGCACGCGTCCGATAAAAATCTCTGCGCCCGCTCTCGTAACATTCTTCCTCGTTACGGGCGGATTTTTTCGCGTGGCGCGCAATACGATGCGTCTCGATGCGTCAACGTGTTCGGTCGTCTCGCTGAAATTCGCTGTGGTCGACTCGATCTATTTGACGTGTGTGTAAACTCACAGTTACTCATTACGTTTTAACAAATAACAGAGAGATTTGATTAGACACTTTCGATTCATTTCTTAGAAGTTTTTTTTTTAATGTAAATTTAAGATCCAAGCAACAATTGTTTCGAGATTTCATAAATGTCACAAAATAAGCTTGGGAGGCGAGCGCGATAGATGATACATACGTACGTGCGGTTTGTGTAAAATTTAAGTGAAAAATAAACGCCTGACAGTTCGAAATGTTTTTATTCAGCACATTTTGTAATTTTTGCTCGAGGCAGTGGTTGACCCAATTATATAAAGTAATTAAAGCTCGTACAGTTCAATTTTGCGGTGCGTTATGTGTATCAACGCGATAATTAAACTTTATTGTGTTCGCATAACATGCCTTTATGAAAAACATTTCCACCCACGCGTGTATGTAATTGTAATTTCTTCGCAAATTAAAGAAGAAACAATATTTAGTAAATATAAAAAAAAAACAACTTTGTTCCGCGTATTTGTTAAAATAAAAACACTCGAGTGAAAATTCTGCGAAATTACGTTTCTTGTGTATAAATCGCACGGAGATGTTGCAGACACGCTAATTATATCTCGAAGCGAAACTAGTTTCTACGAATACAATCAATGCGCGTAAACAATAATAATAATAAAAGAAGAATAATAACAATAGTAATAATAATAAAGATAATAATAATAGTGCAACAGCATAAACATATATACGTAAACAAAATCATATCGTACAAGAGAGTTCATCAGAGCCAAGTCTCTCGAAGTTCCTATCACAAGAAACTTCGTTTCTCCGCGATCGTCCCGGAACGAAGATCGCAATTTCAAATTACACATCGTATATGCACAATAACTCTCTGTCTCCCGAAAGAAACAAATCCGAGGGAAGCGTATTAGCCAACGAAGAGGACCCGGCAGCTCCGGGGTTCAACTTCCTGCTCTCGCGGCAATTATCCACCAAGCGGTCTATTACGGAGACGAACGGCCGCGTATAATGAATACGTTCGTCGTGACCGCTCGGGAAACAAGTATCTCCCTCCGTCCTCCCTCTTCGGGACGACGGACGATAATATCGCGGACATATTCATCGCAAAGGCTCTCATTATGTTCGGCGGGAAATCGCGCCTCGGTAGTCGCCACCAGGAAGCGGCGGCGTTACACCCCGCGAGCTAAACCGTCCCGTTGAACTGAAGCGGCAGCTGCAATCATCTCCGCCGCTTAGGCACTTTCACTAGTGACCTACTGTTGCAACGACGTCCTGGCTCGTCGCTGACGAGCGGGTCCGCCTCCTCCTCTAGCGGTGTGTACGCGCGCGCGCGCGTGTATGTGAGCGTAATGTATACGTGCTCGTAGATACGCGGATAGATACGCCGCCGCGGCGAGAAGTGCGAGAAGAGGAGGATAAGAGGGAACGACTGTTACACGTCCACCGAGAGGGAAATACAGTCCTGTCGGAGTGGTATTTTTTTTTGCGCGCGCGCGAGTTAAAGAAATTACATCGCGAATTACTTGCAAGTGGGACAAAAATGCGCGAAAGCTTTGTGCGTCTCGTATAAGAGAAAGAATAAAAAATTCGCGAGCGAATGTGATGGAATAATAATCTTGTACATTTGATTGGACACCCCGTGGCGCGACGAGATACTTTCCGCCGACAGGCTCCTTTGTTCTATTTTTGCGTATTTTTCTCTGCTCACGGAAAAACGCGATTATAATATAATCTGTGAAAACTACTTGCATGCGTTCGGCGAAGATTTCCGATACGCTAAGCCAAAGAAAACGAAAGAAGAGGGCGAGATTTGAGCAAAGAGGGACGGAGAGGAAAGAAGCGGCGGACGTAGAAGAACGAGCCGGCACGAGCTCCGCGCTTCTTGTTTCGGCCGGCTCGACTTCCGCGTCACGAGAGTCATGATCCTCGTCGCGGCTGCCGGATCACGAATCGCGAACCGTCGCGGAACATCGATCCTCGACGCTCTAACAGAGCGAGAGACGGAACATCGGCAACGGCGGCGGCTAGATCGGACAGATACGAAGACGGGAAAAGAGAGCAAGAATCCGTCTTGGGATTCTCTCGCGAGTAGAAGAGGAAATCTCGCAAGAGGATAAGAGGAGGGTTTGTATCTTGCGCGCACACACACACACTGGATGTGTGTCGACACAGAAGGCGAGACTTCGTGACGCGATAGCTATCCGACGATAGAAATTGCGAATCGGTTAAAATAGCGGAGACAAAATCGAGCGGTAACCACGAAACGTTTATGTAATTACACTGATCATTTTTTTATTCCATCTCACGGGAAAAAAAGTTTTGCTATTATATGGTTAGCAAAAAAAATTCTGAGGTTTTGAAAGAGTGAATGGAAAATTTCGCCCATTTTTTGGACCTCGGATTTCAAACTTTTTTTCATGGCACATAGTATTATCAGATGAAATATTAATCCCAGTAAAATTTCAAGATGAGCATAGGCACGCGCGGTTCCGGAGATACAAGGGGGTGAAAGTGATGATTTCCAGTCAGGGTTTTATTTCTGTGGGATCAATGTTCCATTAGATAGTACTATTTGGCATAAAAAAAAGTTTGAAATTTGAGGTCCAAAAAATGGACGAAAAAAACAGGTTTTTTTTGCCATCACTCTTTTTTTTTCATCAATAAAATTGTGGTGCAAAATAAAACATTCGATTGACTCAGCGAATTTTTTTTGCTGGCCATATAATAGCAAAACTTTTTTTTCCCGTGCATATTTAAAAGTTCGAAAAGTTTTTTGATTACTTGGATCTACAATTGCAATATTATCAGATTCCTGATTTTATACGATACACATACGCACACACACAAAAATAGCAAATGACACATATCGGATAGACTTTTATTATATATTTTTTTCTAACTTTCGTCCTTATACCATGCGGCCCTGGGTCCAACCTCCTCCTCCTCCTCCTCCTCCGTCGTGTGTACCTGACCATGCGAGCGCGGGTCTCGGCGAGACCATGATCGCACGCAATGTGCATAAATTACATTCAACGAGCGTGCATACAACGAACGGGGTAACGGCGTATTCCGCGGCCAACGTTCCGGCGCAGCGGTGAAAGTTGCCCGAGGTCAACTTACGAGCGGGGCACAACAACAACGCGTAGCCTCTACACGCGCGGCGGTTGTACACACGGTGTTCCGCAACGCGTGTGCGTGCCCCTTTCCTTTCGCCGTGTGCGCGCGCTTCTCGTTCAAGAAAACTCGGCCAATTGTTTCGTTTTTTTAAATATTTTTTTACGTTAGATATGCTTTTTAGAGCGTCAGTAAAATTTCAATTTATATCGCAAAGAGCGAGTTTCACAAACTCGTACGTTGCGTCGAAATACATACGCTGCGTAATTTGAACAAATATTGATACGATTAACAACAACGTCGGATAAAGTATATACTTTGATATCGGACAAGGACTCAAAGCGCCTCGTTATCACGGTCGTTGGCGGCACCGTCTTCTTTTGTCCTTATCAGCGAGTCAGCTGGCCGCAGCGGCGAGGCCAGGCATTGTCAATTCCCGTACTTGTTATCCGACAGGAAGGAAAGCGTGGTCGAGATTAAATTTCTCTCTCCCTCTCTTTTGCAAGGTTTAGGTTAATGCGCCGCAAATCATTCACAAACGTTGTCGCGTACTTTCCACTTATTCGCGCAATTAACTCACTTTGAATTTTATTCGAATAATTAATCGCGTTAATTGCAAGATGTCGATCGCGTGAATGAATATTTTTTTGCGCATTTCAAGCGACGGGCAAATTTGTGTTTCTGCAATATCGGAAATTTTCCTAACTTAGGCGCCGAATTATCGAGCGGCGGCAGAAGAATTTCGAAGCGTCTCTCTTATTCGCGCGACGTCTCGATTATCCTGTTTCAGACGAGAGCGTATATCGGGGCGTGTTTTAGGAGGAAAGTCCGGGTCTCTCTCCCGTCCTTCTTCGGACCGAGACGACGACGACGCGCGCGCACGGGCGTTCGAGAGAAAACCATCCGTGACATCCGACACAGAACGAACGATGGCAACACGCGCGTTGCCATCGGTTCCTTTTTTTAACCCGCGGCTGCTTTTTCTCGCCGGATTTGTTCGGCTTTTAATAACTCCCACGCGTGCGCGCGCGCGCGCGCGACCACATCCGTGGACGGCCGCGGGTTTCGTACGTGACGCTGTGTAACCACCGCACCGTGCACCAGTCAATGACCCTGAGGAGGCTTTAATGCCGAACGACCGCGGCCGGTTACTGTACTTCGCGCTTCGTGAGTTTGTTCTTTCGTTCGCGCGAAAAAGGTCCCTCGCCGCCGCCGACACCGGCGGCGTCGCCGCGATGCATACGAAATGCATCTCTCTTGCAGCGAGAGGAAAGATCAGAGGCACTTTTACGTACCGCGGAGATCCGCTCTCTTTTACGAGAATCCTCTCCACAGTTTCGATAAGTGCATATATATGTATATAAAAAGCTTTCGTCATCGAGTTCTCTCTGAGAGAGAAAGAGAGAGAGAGAGCAGCGCTACGTATGTTAAAGAAAAAAACGTTACATGTGAAATTTCGCCTGAGAATAAGATGAAATTTTATCTGCAAGACGTGCATAAGGAAATTCATATTTTGTCGATTCCTCTCGACAGAGAATCGCGTCGCGATACACACACTCGACCCGAAGAGTCCAAAAGACCGCAAAATCGGAGATCGCCTCGAAAGAGAGTCGTCGTCGTCTCTCCGCATATCCGAGAAAACTCTCTCGGACGATACGCGTCTCGAAAAGTCCATCGCATTGTGTTCGAGCGCGCCGGAACCCATTCCGCGGAACAACTCACGCGAACGTCCCCCATAGAAATTTCCGCTTTCTCCCCGATCGGGGCCCGTCTTTACGGCTCTTTCGGCGGTGCGTCTCCAACACGTAAATTCTCTTACGTTCCATTCACTCGGCGCGTCCGCCTCCATTTTTCTTTTTCTCTCTCTCTCTCTGTCTCTTATTTACAAGCCTATCGGTCGTTTCTTCTCTCGCTCGCTTTCTTTCCTTTTCTCTCTCTTTCGCGTGCACCTCCTCTCCTCCCTATCTAGACGGGGTCCACCCACACGCGCCGGAACGTCGCGCGCCCGTCGAAGCGTTCGTTCGCCGCGAGACACACGCGTAAATATACACGCGCCGGCCGTGGTTGCATTTCGATGTATTTTTACGCCCGAGTCATCGCTCCCACGGTGTATTTTTATCCGCCGCGAGTGATATGTAATGGGTCCTTCCCGCGATCGGGCGAGCACGGGAAGGGAGGGGGAGGAAAAAGGGGGAGAGAGGCCACTGCCATCGCCGACAGAAGGAAAAGAAAAAGATCGGTCGATTCGAGAATCGTTGCTTTGCGGGAGAGATGCGATCTGGATGCGAGAGCGTTTCGCGAAGCGGGGGCCCCGCACACATCATCGTGAGGAGCGCATCCTCTCGAGGTTTCAGAGATCAATCCTCTTGGTTTCTAATAAGGGCAGAGACGGCGCGGCAAAATGTGCGCCGCGAAAAATTGTTCCAGACAGAAATAAAATGATTAAAAAATAAATAAATAAAATAAAATAAATAAATAAAACATAAATTGTTTCAGAAAAAAATAAAATTAGTTGCGACGGTAGTAGTTTAGTCACAGCGGTGACAATTATTTGATTAATTAACACATTTGTGGCCGGTGTAAATAGACAAAATATTTATATTTACAATAATTGTACAATGACTCACTCAACTGATTTATAGAATTGTTATATTTATAGAATTATTTCGTCACACACACACACGCGCGCATTTTGATTTATTAGAAATAAATATTATTATATGCACTCGCAACCATATGCTCCTAAGCTAACACTCAATTTAGCTGGATAAGGGGATTATGAATACGGCGAGTTATGTAAGCACAGAGAAATCCGCGCTTCCTCTCCTCGTTCATCTCGCAGGAAATCCTTCGCGTGTGTACGAGGTAGGTGTACTACTTCCTTCGAGAATACATAACGATCCTTTCCCGTTACCCTCTATAATGCATGTTCGCGCGACGATGGTTACACGATGGTTTGCGGAAAATGCCGTACGCTCGATTTGCGAGCTGTCAAACTTTCCTTTTGTACGAGCTCGGAATGTAACGTGCAAAACCAGTCTGATTATGTAAACTGTGAGCGAGCGAGCAATTTCGTTCGTTTTTCACTTCCCGTAAGAATTCGCGGTGTCACATTTTCGACAGCACGAAAGAACAAATCTACGATTCGCGAAAAGACGTGAAAGAAAGAGAAAAAGAGAGAGCTGAGTGTTTGTAAGTTAATTATTTAACGTTTAATACCTCCTCTGATATACTTGATCGCAAAGAAAACAAAATTGCTCGCCAATTCCGGTTGAGTTTTTCTAAACGGAAATGTCAATATATCCATCACTCATCCGCATTATTTATTTATTTATCCGCGATTCAATTATTTATCCGCAAAAATAATCGAGATAATTGCAACAATAATCATTGAAACGTAAACGTCTTTCCGAATATCTGTAATCGCGAGTCGCGTATGGAACAGAAGAAACGCGGCGCGTTTTATCAGTTTGCCCGAGATAAACTTTTTGCAAGAGGAAAGTTTCTCGGGTGTCGATGACCTGAGACGTTACGTAAGACCGTGAAATTGTTGCAATTACAATCAGCAGTTGACATTTCATGGATGGAGATAACGTGTTCAACTATTGGAACGTTGTCGTCGTAGCGATCACAACGTGGAACCCGGCCACAGAGATTTTGCAAAAATGTCCCGCCGCGATTATGAAGAATATCAAATAACCACATGCGATTGGCAGTAAAAGCAGTAGAGAATTTTACTTGCTGCTTGTTACTTGAATAAATCGCTAATGAAAATCTTACGACATAATCCTTAATGGCGTCCAAATCTTATATTCATACAAGAGAAATTGCATAGAATTTAAATTAAAAGAAAAAAAAAGAAGAAAAATAGCAAAAGCGAGTTAATGATTATATTTTCGTGTTAATCAATTTCTGATTGTCACGCGAATGGACCGGGACGCTGACAAGATATGGAATTATTATTCAAAAACAATGAGGATTCTCGCGAAAGCGGACGTGTTTGTGTGCACTTCCTCCGCCCGTATGGTCGTTATCCGGACGACGCAGCGGCAAACGTTTTTCACAAACGGCAAAAAAGAACCGATTTCACGTCGGATTGAAAAATCGCTAAAAGGCATCGAGCTAGCTAGCTTGCTAGCTAGCTAGCTCGCGCACGCGCGTCATTTCGGAGGCATCATGGCCAGATGCATTTAACGAAGTTAAAACGGTATAACCGGACACGCGAAAATTCGGAAGCGTTCATGCAAGCTTGATTAAAATTCGATATACGCTGACGCATTAAATTCGGCGGTTTGCGCGAGCGAACGAACGGCGCGACGCGTCCCGAAGATTTGTCGCAACTGCCTTTTTTTTTTTTTTCGCGAACGCGCGCCGCCGTCGTCGTCGTCGCCGCGGCTAAATTAGTTTCGGTGGAAACGAACAAAAAAAAAAAAAATCGCGCGCGCCCACGCGGAGCTCGGCACCTGCGATCCATTCCTCGGAAGACATTGACCATCAAGCGAGCGGAAAGCGCGAACACGCGTCGAACGAAAATTCTGTGTTTTCGATGAGAGAACTCAATCTCCGGTTCAATATCGTTAAAAACGTCTTTTCGCACACCAATCCTTAAACGACGACTCGACGTAAACTTCGTGCAATTAGACACTCTTCTCAGGAATTTTCGCAATGATCTTTCGTCCTTGTTCTCTCTATTTCTCTTTCATAAATTCGGCGCAGTCCGTCGGCGTATCCGCGATCTCTCAGCGGCATTTCCTTCGATCGATCTGCAGTCCGACGGCGGTTCCTCGCTTTCTAACTCGCCGATAGATTCGCGGTCCCGCTGCGGCGGATGCGGGACGAGAGAGAGAGAGAGAGAAAACGAGAAAGAAAGAGGCGGAGAGGGTGGGAGACTATCGGAGGGGAAGGGCATCGCGGGTGCATCGTCCTCGGGGAGAAAGTCTGTTGCAGCGGCGTAATACGCGATCTAGCCCAACCTGACCGAGACGGATGACAGCATTGCACCTAGACCCGAGAGATCGCCTAGAGATCGAGTCTCTCTCTTTCTCGCTTTAAACCCGTACGGCCGGCCGCGAGAAATCACGACGTGATTACGCAACGCGCCGAGAGAACGTAATAGGCACGAAAAGTGAAACGAGAGCCGGTCCCGTGTCGCGAATTTTTCGACGCGATAACGTATTCCACGATGATCGAACGGCATCTCGCCGGGTTCGACGCGTCGCATTTCGTGGGAAAAGAAACGAGCGCTGCACAAAAGCGCAGCGCGCTACGTCGATGGCAATGAACATTCCTCTGCGTCACCGCCTATACGCGCGACGTCCATTCTCGCCGAGTTAACATGTTACGCGATAGATTCTCTTTTTCCTCAGTTTTTTCTTTTAACGAGAAATATCAGCCAGCTATCAGCCTTTTAGTTATACAAGAACCGCGAACGAAACGCGCGATTACTTTACGTAACTTGCTTAATTGTTTACTTGAACATGTCCGAAAATATTTTGTTATTCGAAAAATATCCTATTTTTTGCAAGTTTACGTAACTTACAATAAAGGTCGGTAAGAGCCAAACGCTGGATGTACGTGCGAGATACGTTTTTTAATGTGTAAATTAATACACACGGATATTGGATTCGATTCCAAAATCGAATCTATATCGAATGCTTAATTTGCACCTCGTAAACAACATCCCTTTTATCTCCCTATCGATTAAATTAAAAAAAAAACAAACAAACAAATTGCGAAAAAGACACGCAAAAAAAAAAGGTTTCCATATAGCCGGAACAATTTGCCGAGAATTTTTTGTTTCGTCAACAAAACATTTCGCTGACAGGACAAAAAAATTTAATAAGCTCAGCAAATTTTTTTCTTGCCGGCTATATAAATAGCAAAAAACTTTTTTCCTCGCGCCTTATCAAACTATTTATAAATGTGTTCATGTTTTGTAAGATATTTACCGTGATAATATCGTTTTTTAATGCGTGTAATTTTAAGGTGCGATAATCGATGACGCTCGCAAATGATAAATGGCCTCTGCACCGTGCGAACGTGCGAGCCGGTTTAAAAAAAAAAAAAAAAACAAAGGAACAGAAACGCGGGGACTTACAAGGGTCGCGTTCTCTATCGCACCTGTAACCCAGTTAATTTTAATAGCTTGTAAAAGCCGGTTCGCGGTATTGTTCCGTTTCGAGATGCGGCGCGTCGATAAACGCTGCCTCGGCGGCGGCGGCGTTTTCATATTAACGTCGCGCGTATACGCGCGGAATCGCTCCGGATCCGGCCAAGCCTCTGTCAATTGCACGAACGATAATATCCTAAAAATGCCGGCATCGAGCGGCATCGATTGAAATCGCTGATAGATACCGGGGGCGCAACAATCTCCGTTTGCACACGTCAAACCGTTGTGAGTAATGTCACGGCCGATAAGGCCACGCCCTTCCGCACTAAGGATCATTAAGGATCCCGCCGTGATTGGCGGCAGAGAGAAGAAAATGGAGAAAGCTCGTGTGAACTAGCTCCGCTCTCGTGCGGAGATCCACTTTCTTCCGAGTTTACGACGCGCGCAATCCGATTGCAAAGAGTTCAATTTATTTTCATTTTGCGCGCGACTGAAAAAACTCTCGAGGAAACAGAGAAGTTGTTCTTTTTTTTTCTTGTTTTGTTTATGAATTGCAATTTTTAATTAAGAAACTTAATCGGTAACAGTGCGGAAAGAGCGCGTATTGCGTTCTGTTGAGAATGAAATGTTCGTAACATTGCCCGCCTCTCAAGCAGCGAAAAACTAGGGCATTTTATTATTTTTTTTCTCGCAAAAAAAGCCAATTAACAGTCCGAAGGCACATATACTGCGATTTACGCGAACGTGTTTGCGTAACTCGCATACGCATATCTTCCTCGGACTTTCTCTCCTCCCTGGGTTAGGAATCGCAGACGGCGGGCGCCGCGTATCGCGCACGTGCTAGCCGGCGAGCGGGATTCCCGCGATCGTTTCAACGAGATTGCACGATTCTTTTGTCGAGTGTTGGCGCGAGGTGAAGGGCAAATCGTTTCTGTATGAGAAAATGCAGAATGAAATCCGCCATTAAAATGCGCGCGCGCACGTCCCCGAGCTCGTATCGGACAAAATGCGCGCGACGACTTTCTTCGCAATCTTCGCTTCATATATCCGTTGTTGTTTCCTCGCAGTTTTCTTCCGGCTGTTGTTGTTGTTGTCGTCTTATGTAAATACGCGGCGAAGGGCTTTCGGTCTCCTCAAACGCCCAATCTCTCTTTTATCGAATGCCGATCTTTTTTCGTTTGATGCTCGAAGCGCACGAGTCATACAAGAGAGAGCAACGTGTGTGTTTTAAATTGTTAATGGCAACTTGACTTACGTAAGAGAGCAACAATATTGTCCGTTTTCTCTTTTTACTTTGACGTTGAAATATTTTATAATAACGCGGTAGAACAAGTTCGCCTTCGTTACGTGCGCGCTTCTCGTTGACCGACGAAAAGATCGAGGATCACGTGTTCATCGTAATTGTTATTGCGCCTCGGTTACGTATGGCGGAAATGTTAGATAATCGCGAGAACGACGCGCGCAAAAAGTTCAACTCATCCCGCCGGCCACGGTAAGTTTCGAGCCGCGCGCGAGCGAAAATACATTGCCCAGGAAATTATTATCGCGCGCTCGCTCGCGAAGTGAATAGCCGATAAAAACTGCGGAGGATCTCTAATGAACGACGCGGAAGAGAGGAGAGAATCTCTGCAGTCGATGCACCTCTGACAGCAGCCGGAGAGTTGTGATTTACGACGCGCTTTCGGAGGAGATGCGCTGCCGGGATGATAGGTCAAAATTGGCGTTTAGAAAGTAAGAGTAGCTCGGGGGTACTGTCTCTTATTGGTCGCGAACACACGCGCGCTCGAGAGAGAGAGCGTTTTCACTTTTATTAAAGGCTATCGTGTGTCTCCCGCGCGCGGAAACATATTACGGCGAGAAGTGACTGACACCTCCTACGCGATATTTTGTTTTGTTTTTTTTTCGTCGCGTGCAACGCGATGTTTCGGAGTTTATCGGATAATGTAAAACTATCTTGCGAGGAGAAAATAATGAAAAGTTCCACACACGTGACACCGCAAACACATCAAAATAAATTAAAAACCGGGAAATATATTATTAAAAAAAAAAAACGTTTGGGAAATTTTGCTCAGAGAGTTGCCTCGCAAATATTATTTGTCAGAGCTGGCACAATTGTTTGTATTTTTCTTAAAAACTATTCGCAGTGCTTGAAAGCATTTTATCGAACATTTGTTCATTTTAATTTGTAAATGTGTATTTGGCAAAACGTTAAATTGTTACACCACAAAGTTCGAGCTAATCTCAAAGAGAGATTTCTTTATTTGCCTTCGTGTTTACTGTATACATCCTGTCTGCGCTTCGTTCATCGCGCAGCGAAGCGCAGTATCTCCGACCGCGCGTCAAGCGCTAGTGAGAGCAGTTGAGTTCTCGTCAGACCGCGCGAGTCACTCGAACGAGGTGAAAGTCCGTCAGACGCCATAACTGGTACCACCACCACCACAACTGTCGTCGTCTCGGAATCATAGAGGAATCCGAGCGGTGGGCCTGGGCCCCGGAATGACCCGGGTCCGGTCCCCGCGGTAGCGCATCAGTCGGGAGACGAGAGCGGCGTGGTAACCTAGATGAGCCACGAGAACCCGCTAACTTATACTCACAGTACCGCTAGGTTTCTAGCGGCTATTCCGAGCCGCCCGGCGCACGGTGTGTAACGTCTAGACCGCCATGCCTGCGCCGCTTCCGGGGTTTCCCTTTCCGTCTCGTGACTCACGAAGGAAGGCGCGAGGAGAAGCGCGCGCGCGCGCGAGAGAGGAAGCAACCGTATCCGATTCGGACGCTTCCTCGAAGGCCGACGAGCGGAAGGACGCCTGAGATCGGACGCCGACTTGGTTAATCGATTGACACGTCTTTGATTAATTTAGAGCGTGCAATTATTCGCACACATGTTATAAATATCTTTTATTTTTTTTATATTTATTTTTATTTTTCATTAAAATTAATTTGCGAAATTTATGGAAGTTGGAGCGAAGAACACTTATTTTTTTTTTACTTTTCTCTTTTTTCATAATTAATATGTATTACGATGTGATTCAATGCTGAAAGAAATGCTTCTTTATTGCATACGATCGCTTACTTTCCCTTTTTCTCTGGTTTCTCTCTCTCTCTCTCTCT
>QVNV01023900.1:0-12994 GCA_014825455.1 Pseudomyrmex pallidus | reverse complement strand
CCACCCATGGACATGCGCTAGCTTACGGCCCGCAATTTCTATCGTAAAAACTCTTATGGGCCTGGCCGCTCTCAGGCTTCTCTCTGGTGTAACCGACTGAAGAAATTCGTAGACGTAACTGTATAATTCACAAACCGTGCGAGTTGTGGCGCTAGGGAGCGGGTAAAATATGTTTACGTTCACGACACTTCATAACCATAGCTTTCAGGTTTCTATCGGAGCCTATATACTATGATTATGATATCAGAGTATCTATCTGTGTATGGCATGGTGACAGCGTCGCGCGACTGTGTCTGTGTATAGTCGCCGTTCGCGCGAGGTTTTCACCGACTTTGGTTAGAGAATAATTGTCGTACGATTTCGCTCTCACGCTTGCCGCGGATGCGAGTAAGGTGCGCGTCACGCGTTATCTCTCTCAGATCGAGAGTGTGCGGAAAATGGCACAAGACACCGACGATATCAACCTGACGCCGCTGGAATTGCAGACACTGTCAGAACTAGACAGGTGACATTTTGACTGTTATCATATGCAATATTTATTTTCTCTTTCCAATTGAGAATTTATTTTTTCGTAACGTTTCGTCTCTATGATCTCGTGTCTTATGTCATAACCTAACTCATGTCACCCGCCACTATATTAGTGCGCACAATCGACACTTTTTTCCGGCTTCACGTTTAGTAAAACTTGTGATAAGAAGCAGTTACACAACTAGATTTAGACTAACATCATATGTCAAAGTTCAAAACAAAAAAATTACTTTTGGTTTTTATTTTCTGGTCTGATCAGAACTCTTATGGTCGGTGAAAAGTGTCTAAATCAAAATATAAACATAAATAAAGTAGAAAACATGATAAAATCGATTAATTTTCAACACCAAAGCTTTAAATTTTTAATAAAAACAATTGTTGAAATATCAAAAACTATGTAAAAAAATTAGGCAATAGTATAATAGAAAAGGCAACAAGAGTTTTAATTATATGTATATGTATACATGTGCACAGTCGTCAATTTGGTTTTCTCAAACTGAACTCTCCGGAGCAAACAAAGAAGAAGGCTCTGGTAGTTCGCGCTATTAAATACCTGGAGCGTATGCTGATTCAAGCTCAGGCTGAAAAACAACGTCTAAAAGCAGATAGCATAAAAGAGAGTCCTGAAAAATCTAAAGAGAACAAGGATGAAGATAATGGAATAAGCATTGATCCAAAAACATACTGCAAGCTGGGCCATTTTCATCTGCTTTTAGAAGATTACAACAAAGGTATAGCTTCGTACATGTGTAATAAAATATTTTTAATCATTTTAAATCAGACTGTGTCTAATAATATAAATTTTTTGTTTTTTTTTTTACAGCAATGTCTGCATATCAGAAATTTTATTCTTTAAAAAGTGATTATTATTGGAAAGACGCTTCATTCCTGTATGGCCTAGGTCTTGTCTACTTCCACTTTAATGCCTTTGCGTGGTGAGTACACACTATAAACAACCTTAAAAAATAGACATTAGAGTTTAAAATTTCTTTTAACTTTCTGTGCCAAAAAACACTATATGGTATTATGATATATCTGAGAGATATATATATAGTTAATAAATTATATTTAACAAAATATGGAAAGTGATATGCAGAAATATAAAAGTAGTTAACCAATAGAAACTTTAAAATATTAAGGTATTACAAAAAGATTTTATACTTTTTGTTAGTTATGATTTCTGCAAACTATTTTTCTTAAAATAGAGTACATAACATCTATTATCTATTATAATATACAGCAAACTTCAGATGAAAAGTATTTTATATGACATGCAATGATTTCTCTCTAAATGTTAAATTTATAAATTCAACAATTTATACGGTTCTCTTGATAGCTCGCTATTGTCGACCTCGTGTTAATTAATTTTGACTTTCATTGATGAAGATCTAATCTCAGGATCATCTTAATAATCAAACAAAAAGATATTTTACAAGAACATTTACTACTTTGGCTTTAAACAAAGTTATTTTACGTAATATTTGTTGTATTATTTGCAATATTTATATGAGTTTTCAAAAACATTCTTGTATAATGTTGTTTTTTTTCTATAGAAATCTTGAAGAAACATTTTACATACTTATTTGTAATATTAATGTATGTATTCATTACAAGACTTATTTTATTTTTACATATATTTAATTAAATTTCAGTATCTTGCATGTTCAAAATTAAAATTTTATAGCATTAAGTCTCTTTATCGTACAAATGATAAAGTTTATTCTAAATTAAATTTAAAATACATACGAAAATATATCGACAAAGTACTTAAGATCTTTGCTCAAGATTGAAACTATACAACAGAAATTGTTAGCTTTTATTATCTTTTTAAAAGGATAATAAATCCTTTTTTGTGAAAACCTTTTTTCCTTCCGATTACTTGTTGCATGATATCTGTGCCTTTAAGTGTTAATATGTCCCAACAAGCACAATCTTTCGTAAAAAGTAGATTGCAAAGTAGAAAATATTTTGCATAGCTGTTTGCTTTTATGAGGAAAGTATATGAATCGTAATTCTCAAATCATCGTATAATCTATATAGGTAATAAGCATAAAGTTATGCGTTTTATTTCTTGCGTGTGATTTTAAATGTGGTAAGCCCTAAGGTAAGGGCAAAGGGTCCAATCGACGAACGGCAAAAATGGCGTCAGAAAAATGCCATAATCTCTCTCTCTTTCTCGTGAGAGTTGCTCGCCTTGAGAAGGGGGCGTCGGCCCTTGGACGACGTATACGCACAAGGTTCATCGTTCTCGTCCTCTCCGCGCGCATCTTTGTATTTCTATTTTAATTTCGAGTGTTACAAGTGTGTGCGACGGTCGCATAACGACAGATCGCTCTTTCCGGATGCTGATAAAGCGCTCGTATCTAGTGGTCGGTAAATTCCGATTATTTTGCGCGTTGTTAGGAAACGCATCGACAAAACACTTGTGTGTGTTAAAACTTTGTCTCCCGTTGTACGTACACACGCGAGAACTCGGAACCCTAATATTGCGATCGAGAAATTTAACAGCATTTTAAATGTGTATAAAGTGTTCTCGGGTTTTCGCAAACTTTCTATCGTTACTAGATTGAAAATATCATTCGCGACCGAATCTCAAGAGATCTCACATTTTGATTACAGAAATGTGAAAATTTCTCTTCGTCGCGATTTCACTCGCGTGTAAAACGGCCGTCAAATATATGCGTCTGTCAATAAAAATATAATATGCCACTGCAATAAATAATAATATTTTTTTACAACGCACACAGAAATAATATTAGCAGTATCTCGAAACTGAGATTGAACACGAACATCATTTATAGATTTACTTATGTAGAAATAGAAAGAAAAGTTATAGAGGAATTGCGATATTCAGCTAGTACGTAACTTTTTGAAATCGATTCCGGTCGAAATAATTTCACTTTTTACTGTTTTATTGTGAAGAAAGAAAATATTCCAGTGAAATACACTAAAAAAAATTATATATCAACTATTGGAAGAGGGAAGGGAGTCTTTTAATCATTTTATCAGTGGCTAATGAAGTACTTGATGTAACATATTGTACTGTATCGGTACGTATGTTCCGTTCAACTCATGCCTCGTAGAATCGATAGATGTCTCTTGTGTCACATGACCGGAGAGTACAAAGTGCCTACGTGCCGAACGACGTCGTGGCCATGGCGGTAACCGCCGCGCGATAGGCGGCTGGAAGGTGGTGAGTAGGGCATGGAAGGGTGATAATAGGCCAACTATGCACCGTCCGTCCCGTGCAGCTGAAATAGAATTTCAACAGCTATTTCGTATGCAATTATTTGCTGCAACGGCAGATTCTTCGCGTAAAAATTCCTATGACGAATTTATTCACGAGAATTCCGTACGCGATCGCAACTCGAGAGGGAAAATACGCGAGCGAATATATCATGAAAATGAGATACCTCGAGTCCGATATACGCGTTGCACGATTGTTTTATAATCGAGTCTTCGAATACTTGACGACTTGGCAAGAGCAAAACTTGATCAAATACGATTGAAACTGCGACAGTAAAACTAAAATGTGATGTATATAAATGTAACACAATATAACTTGTTCTACAGTTGAAGACTCAATAAATAAGGATAGAAACTGTTCTATTAATAAATTGTAGTGGTTATTGAGTTAAATTCTTGACATCCTTGTTGCAACTCATTTAGGTCTCTGTTTGAATGAATTTCATGCTATGCATCAACGATTTTTATTATTTATTTGTTGATACAAATTTGTTATATACAAGGAATATTATATACAAATATGATACATTATATTTTATTAATATTTTATTAATATACATTATATAAATATATAATAGTTATTTTTTATATTAATATTAATATATTATATATACGTGTGTAAGTTTTTTTTTTTTTATCGTCGAGGTCATATTTCTCGTATCTTGTACTTACGTACATACACACTTTGTTCGGCGCGCGCAAATTTGCAAATTGGGTCGGGTTTGCTTAACTACTCCTAATTGTCAATATGCTAAAAATAGCACGCGATTTACTCAGAAGATCGTGCGACACGATATCGGACATTATCCCGCGTACACGTATTCGCGTGGTCATCAAATTTTTTTTTGAATTTATTCCGTAATCAGGCTTAGGACATTGCATGACCAAATGCGCGTGTTTATTTCATTTTTAAACGCAAAGAATTCACAGTTAATAATCATATTATGAAAAAAAAGAAGAAAGAAATTATATAAATACAAAAACTGAACTTAAATTCAAAAATTAATTTCAATACATATAAATGAATTATAAATTATAAATTATTTAAAGACATGTAAAAAGAAAGTAAAGAAAACAGGTCAGAGAGTTAGCATTTAAATCTTATATAAGATTTACAGACTTGAATTTTCCATGAGCAAGACTTGATCAAATTTTTATAAAATTAAAAATTGAGGACATAGAATTTTCACAAAATTCCGCGTTTGCGAATCTAAAATCGCATTTCAAAATCTCGAAAAGCTGACGCTCCGAACTAATTACTGGATTAATCAACGAACTGAATTTCGAAAATTACCGTCACCGTTTTATATATTTCTCGTAAAGCAAAACTGACGTGTTCCGATCTCGCTGCGGGAAAACGTTATGGTTGATTGGTGTGTGCAACGAGCGAAAAGAATACACAACGTTGCCGTCACCGCCGTCGCCGCCGCTTGCTGAACACGTGCACGCGCTGAGAAAAGTAATAGAAGCTGCCGTAAAATCGATCGGTCGCCGTCGCGAGCTCCTACCGCGACGCATAGGAGAGAGAGATGCGTCGCGCGCGTGACCCAGCGGCGTTTCGCCATGGCGGACGACGCACCAGGCGATTTTATCCGTCCCGAAAAGCCGAACAGAGTATGCTTAGGGCTGAAGTCTTCTGTCCCTTCTTCTCCCCTTCCAGTTTCCTCGCTCTCACGATTCTCTTCCCCTTCTATTCCCATGCGAATATTTGAACGTCCATCTGTGAATTCAATTTAAAATCGAATTATTTGAAAATCGAACGGAGAATAAAATATATTAAATAAACGTTGTTTGAAATTCGAAAGTTCCTAAAAAAAAAAAAAAAAAAAAAACTACAATGTGTAATACATAGCAAAGATATTTTGATTGTATCTTTGCTGCGAATTTTTTTTATTAGTGTAAAAATTATATAAAAATATATAAAATTATTAAATATTTTAGTCTCATGAGAAAATTGAATAGATTTTCCCGCGACGATAAATTAACTCGTATAACTTTATTCGCGATCATGCACATTACAAACATCAAATCGTGTTATATTTTATTTGCATGTATAAAAATAAGAGAGAAAGCAAAGGAGTGATAGCGAATAATTGACGCTAATTCAAATCACTCGTTACGGGGTCCAGCCGCCGGCCATCGACGACTGGCCTACGAATGTGCATTTATTCCTGTCTCCAATCCTCTCTCTAACCCTTCCGCGTGATTAATGGCGGGGTGGAAACACAAAGCGTAACATGTTCAATTTTATTTCGCTACCGGTAACAGTGTGCGTGCACACACGTTACTTGAAATAGAGACAAAGACCCCGAGTACCACGTGTCGCGGTGCGACGCACAGTAGGGAATTTATTATCGAGACACTGAAGATAATTTTTGCAACCCCTCATTAGCTCTTATACATTCAAAATTGCTTTTGCATATTAGATTTTGTGGTTACGGCTTAAATTTTAGATGAGTTTCGGAGTCACAGTGTGCGCAAACTCGTAAGACGCAGATTACGTGTTCTCGCGTCAAGTTCACGCGTGCAATAACAACGCGCGCGAAGGTGATCGATGGCGTACACGCAAGCCGGAGCACAGTTGAAAAGACTTTGTGTGTGTCTTCGTGTCGGTCGAACCGATCGAGTTTCTTTGATAGGCGTATAATTGATAAATCGCATTTATTTTACTCGCTTTTCATTTTGCACGAGTGGGAAGTATAGCGCGACGCCAAGTCCGAGCTCGCAACTTTTTCATTTACGTGACACGTTTGTGTCGTCGAATACTAACAGACGTGTTTCCCAATGTTAACTTCCACGAATTTACAAACCAATTCCACAACGAAGCTATTGCGCAGATAAAGACTTGTTTGCACAATGACTCGTGCTATATTAGCACAAAAATAAATTGAATAAATAAGCTTTTTATAAAACTCGCTTATCAGCTTTGAAGAGTTGTCTCGTGTGTCTTATGTGTATAAATAATTTATGCTACTACTTTAAGCGAGTTTTGATGAGTTTTCGCACGTGACCGCGCCGCTGGATTGTGCAACTGACGGTTTGTGCACCTTGCCACGAGAGTGCAAGGTTTATGCGGGCTCTGACCCAGATCGCAGGGATCGATATTCCCTGGCCCAGATCTGCTTTCTGAGATTAGTTTTTTTTTCTTCACGCAAAGCGCCCGGCGACCCACGACATTCGTTATTATCACGATACCTGAGATTTCGCTTAAGTTTCTTCAATCATTGATCTAGCTCACTTTATTTTAGGATTTTTACTAATTTAAAAAAAATTTTAAATTTTACCGCTTATCTCTTTTTTTTTTACGTGTGCTTGACTCAAGATAAATTTCTTCGAGAATGCAATGACATTCTTCGGAATATCACATCTTTTTTTTTTTTAGAATGATTGTCATTCGCGAGGTGTGTTATCTTAAATCTCGTTTTTTTCGAACACACGTGAGTCGAGTATCGATATTCGCGGTGGCCGATAGACAAAATGACGATGACGACGACGAGGACAACGGCGGAGTTGCTTTGCGCGTTGTTTGGTGAGGTCATGGTCAGGCAGCGTGCTGAAACCGAGAGTCAACAAACTCTGGCGACGGCACTCTCTGCCGGCGGAGCGAATGAGCGAGCGGCCAGCCAGCGACCGGAGACAGTTAACTAACCCACCAAAACGTAATCGCGACCACAGAAGGAAGGCTGGTTCTTCGCCCTGAGAGCGGGATTCCGTTTTGCTTAGCGACGCGAATTTTACTTTTCTTTCTCGCTTCCTTCGCGCGACACTCGTTTCGCGTCCCGTCTAAAAATAATTCGGGATCTTATCATTTGTACTTTGCGCTCGTCTCGCCCGACGCCTTCTCGGGACAGGTTCATGAACGGGCGTTAACGAACCGCGGCGATTAAAAAACGCGATAGAAATTTAACTCGAGTCCTCTGACATCCACGCGCACCAAAGATCTTTAAATTCTTTTTAAACCGGATATAAATTATAGCTTCAATTTTGCTCATCGCACACAATTTTAAATATCGTATATGTGTTATCATTTTTTTCTTTAGTAAGAAAACGCTATTTCTTATTTTTATTTTAGTATCTAAACAGTTATTTTTATATAAGAAGACTGACTTTTTTTTTAAACAATTGTCTTATATAATTTTTGGTACTGGCTTAGGTTTTTGTTATAAATTAATCTACTGTTTATCTTACGTAAAGTTTCATTTAGATAGAGATAGAATTTTCGGATTCGCGAGATTTTCTTGTCAGAGCTAGTACCTAACAGTCGCAATCGAAGCACTCAAAATGTTGAACCTTTATGATCAACGGAGCAGTAATACTCGCGAATATCAAGATACCTTTGATCCAGCGCTTCAAGATATGCGAACACACATCAATGACGCGGAGTGTGTGCACGCATAACTAAGCCGAGTTTATCGACATTACATACACACAATCTGTGACGTCGACGGCAACAGCGGCGGCGGCGGCATTGCGCTTGATACTCTCTCTCCCTCTCTCTCTCTCTCTCTTTTTCTTTCTTACTCCCTCCGCGATTCGTGATGACGTCAATGGGTCGCGAGCCAGACAGCGAATTAACACGCTCCACGTCATCGCCTGGCCCCCACGGTCGCGTGCGTATTCGTTCGCTCGCTCGCTCCGCAATAAACTTTGTATTTCGCGCGCTACGAAGCAGCGGCGAGCGACGACGTGACGTCATAGGTCGAAGTCATGGGACGACAACGCGCGCGCAGAGAGGTAAATGACCTCGTGGACTGAGTTCAATACACCGCGGCGACCACACAGAAAGAGAAAGACAGAGATATGGGCTGCGAAAGAGATAGAGAAAGAGAGAGAAAGAAAGAATGAGAGAGAGAGAGAGAGAAAGAGAGAAACCACGACGGTGAGTTCCTTCGTCGTTATTTGTAATGTTTCGCTTCTGTCTTCCTTCCCGTGTGGAAGAAAGGAATCTCTCCTCTTCTCTTCTCTTGCGCTTATCGTCCTCTTTTCAACTCCGCGTTACGCACGAAGTGTGGCACCTTTCTCTCTCTCTCTCTCTCTCTCTCTCTCTCTCTCTCTCTGGAATAATTTAAAATTCATTTTCTTCGTGATAATGAAAATAGTCTATCGAAGTATCAGTATTTTAACTGTCGTGATTTTTCACTCGTTCGGAGCAAGATTTGTTCCGAGAAGTTTAGGAAGAAGTTTCTTCGTGAAAATCATTAAAATACACGATTTTAAAACACGGTTTTTCCCAGTGTTGAAGCACAAAAAGACCGATTTGTTATCTTTCAGCGTTTAACATTTCAGGAATTAATCTTGCGCAGAAGTAAAATTAACTCGTAAAAAAAGCCACTTCGTAATTCTTACATTAGCGTAATTAAGCGAGTGGTTGCGGAATGGCGGTATAAGCGGTATTAATTTAAATCTGTTGCAGAGCAGCCGACATCTCTGTCCGGAGAGAAAGAGAGAAAAAAGGAAAAGAGAAACGAAAAAATCGCAAATTTTGCGTGTGTATTTTAGTTACAGAGCTCTGATGGTTTGCAGAACTTTTGTTGTTTCCTTCTTGAAACACAGTCGTGTTTATTTCTCGCGATGGTTTCAAATATACGCTTGAGTTTTAAATTCCGAAAAAATTTAATTTCTTCTGTAGAGCGCAAATAAATCAATTTTTCTCTGCGTAAACTCGCCAAGCGTGTTTTATTCCTTCGAAGCACACGAACTTTATAGATTATTCATTAGATATCTCCGGTTTTTATTTTTAAAACACACGCACATGTCGCGATAAGGAAAACTCTTCAAGATTTGCATTCAATGTTAAACAATCAGCAACAAAGCTTGATTTAGAAGACTGATTATGTATAGGATAATAATTTTCATGTCTATGTATAGGATAATAATTTCTTTTTAACTTCCGTACGTAAGTAATCATCAATATAGATCAGACAGTTTGCATTAAATTCAGCCGATTATTTTATCGCTATTTATTCCACGATTAAAGAAAAAAATATGAGAGAGAGAATAAATATTTTTTCATCTATACATAAATGTGTAATTTCTTGCATACAACATTAACGAGTATTTTATGTATACGGCGCGACACGTCGGCCGCTCGCAGCAGCGCTCTTCGGTAATTGATTTGCTCGTGATATGCGCGACACGCGCGGCAAGTGCACGTTCTTTCTTTTCGCTCAGCGTAAAGTTTGTTACATTGCTATTCACGTTATTTATAGATTCGTGATTAGCGTAAGTTCGAAATGGTTTTTTTTTTTTTTTTTTTTTACATAATTAACCTTCGCACGCGCATACATTCGACGCTGCATGCGCGCTTCTTACACACACAAGCACACGTTGCATATATATATTCGCCGCTTACGCGATAACCGGCTTTTCTGGGATAACGGGTCCTCACGCGGCCGTCGCATTAATTCATAGTAGCGAGCGATGAATCGTTCTGTGTCTATGTCCGAACAAATCTATTTTTTCCGCACTCCGAATTGTCAAGCGTTCGTTTCCTGTTTTCCAACAAACAGGATGAATTGTTGTTGTTTTCCTCAAGTGTGACGCACATGTTTGTAAGAAAGGTTTCCTCAACTGCGTTTTGTTTGCGCATTACACGAATGTTGTTGCACGGTTTTTTCTTTTGAGAGATTTTCCTGTAAGTGTTTTGTAAGTCATCAAAGCGAGAGATCGAAAATAGTGGTGTTTTAGCTTATCTTGGTGCACAGTTTTGCGCATAATTGCTGTAGAATTCATGAGTTCAAAAAGTTGCAGTTTTTTACGGTATTTTGTCTATTTTTAATCTACGTGTGCTAATTTTCGAGACGCTTCTTGTCTCGATTTCATGTTTTATGTTTTTATGCCACGTATGTTTTTAAGCGAGAATTGTGTTATCCGAAGAAATATTTGTGCAACCGAAAGAAACAAAATACATTTGAATACTGGGGCACATTTAAATAACTGAAATGTTCCGCGCCACAATAGAAAGTTTTCAATATCGCTGAGAGAGCTCCGTGTATTACAATGCATATATATCATATTCGTACGTTATTTAAATACGCTTTATAATGATAATCGGAAAATCTATAGATGTGTATGCGCGTGTTATTTTCTTCTCTTTCGCGAATAATGAAATGTCAAGTAGAGTAGAAAAAAAAAACAATACGTACTTTTATACGCGAATTTATTTGCCATCAACTGGCAGTCGCGCCATCCAAGAGAAACAAAACCGGAAAATACCGTTGTGTGTATTTCGGTAACGACGGTTCCGGTAACAGGGGAAGAGAAGACGGAAAAGGGTCGAAGAAAGAATCTTAGAACCGCTGCAGAATTTTCGAGCGCCGTTTCTATCGCTGCAGGAGTAGAATTTAACTCACACGCGTACCCATACGCACAAACACAGAGTGGTTTCACGAGAGGAAGATTCAAACGCCTTTTCCCCTTCTCCGCGGGTGTATCAGACGTATAATCAGACGATACTCTCGTTAATAATAGGCTCGAATTCCACGTAGAAATTCCAATTCGCCCTTGATATCCTCCGCCTACACTGTCTACGCGCGTAGTCTACAAGAAATTTCTGACAAAAAATTGCTGGTCCATTTTGATAGATAATTTTTGGAGAGACAAAGAGAAACGGTAGGAGAAAGTTAAATATTATTCGAAAAATTAAATACATAAGATATCAATACACATAGTCTATTTTTTAATTGCGCAGTAGTTCATACTTGAAAACAAAATTACAAGCATAGTCTTTTCTGGTAGCACCACCGGTTTCATCAAACATATATACATTTCTTTTATGTGTTCTATCTGTGAAAAAATATCCAAAAGTTTTCGGAACTAATGTTACAGTAAAAATGTTTTGACAGATACAAAAAAATTGTGCTACATATTGTTCCAAAATACAAGGATTTAAACCTGACCCGAATTACAGGCTACGGTCCGTGCTCATAAGTTGCGCGTCAAACTGTTATGGCTACAGGCGGTCTAATAGTCACCCTGTGAGCGGGTCAATTTTACGTCCTTGTATTACCAAAAATCGCCATGCTCGAAACAAAAAACAAGAAAGAAGGAAGATTTTTTTATTTTACGCGATTCTCCGAAAACTCTTTTGTCGCGCATACAATAAAACAAAAATAAAAAAAAGAGCATTCTGTACTCAGAATTGAAAGAGAGTATCTGTACGGAAAATCTTCGAAGTTTTCTATTTAAGACAAATTGTGTCGTTAACATTTTCCGAGAAAAAAACAAAAGATTGTCGTCCCAGCTTCATTTTTCGCGATGCATTCTCGCTGGCTCGCGTTGTGTTGCATCGCGAAGAGGGTGAAACGCGCCGCGCGTCGGGCGGTGGCTCGGCGACGAATGTCGCCGCGTGCTGCTCCAAAACAGGGCCGTTACGCATGCGCGTTTTTCCTCTTCGGCTCGCCGCCGTTCTCTGTTCGCGTATCAGCCCGCAGTGACGAGTCTCGCGGCGGAGGGAAGAGAGAGGCAAGAGACGCCTCCTAATCCCAACTTGCCCTACGCGCTCGGCCGCCAGCCCGCGTCAGTCGCGCGAGAGCCTTCAACGTGTGGAGGTATTTTATATACCCGCACAATCGCGGTGCCGCGTATCGCCGCGGTTCTCTCTCTTTCTCTCTTTCTCTTCTCCTCCCCCGCGTTTCTTCCCCAAACATTGTGTGGGACGAATAAAAGAAAAATGCATCACTGCCACTAGGGTGTAAAATAGTAAAAACGCCAACACTGCCCGACGGAGTTGTGGGTGCCGACGCGTGCCGATCGTATAATAGCGATCTCGCGATATATACATATATATATATATCGTGAAACGGTAAAGAGATCATCGTTCGGAGTGCACTTCACGTCTCGCAGCAGTAAGCAACGAGTGGACGCGAGTGCGCTCGTTCATACTGCAAAATACTCGTGCTTGGGCCCACGAGTACTGCCCGCTCGGTTTTCCCCGTGGTGTTGCGTGTCTTTCTCTGTGCTGTGCTACTATAATAATACATATACACTGCCCGCGCGTATTCGCGCAACCCGCATAAACGGCGCCCGACGAATGCGTTTTATCGGGGCCATGAGGCGTCACTGAACGTCTCAACAACGTCGTCGCGCGCGTTGGAGGAGGAAAGAGGAAGAGTGCTGCAAACCGCAACAGCAAAAGCAGACTTCAGCATCAGGAAGAGGACAAGAAGAGAACGGTGAGAGAAACGGTGAGAGAGGGAGAGGTGTGTGTGTGTGTGTGTGT
>QVNV01023899.1:0-11210 GCA_014825455.1 Pseudomyrmex pallidus | reverse complement strand
AATTTACACGTAAACCTGTATATGTATATATACACATATTTCCGCACAACATCCTGCAAATGGCTCCAATGACCCGTTTTAGAAATTTTATTATTATTATTATTTTTATTATTATAAGAAAAACATTATCGTGCTAGTGAATGCTTCTTTATTAGAGTTATACATTGTTTTTTTTCAGACTTTTGCCAAGTTGGCAGAAATGGATATATTGTCAGAATTTAATGATAAACAATTCCACTTATGAATTTTCCTCTATGTGGAATACACTATTGAACATGTACAAGACACAGTCGAAAGTAGAAGAAATGTTTGATTTCTTACATTGTTCTAGACATAGCAGGAACATTTTAATATCTGTTTCTTTCCTATCAACTTATTTTCTACCAGATTATAAACATAGCATAGATTTAAAGAAAAGTGATAGTGTTACTTTTCTTTTCAATATTCTTGCGAAACATTCTAAAAATGTTGAATCTCTGACGTCTATACTACGCGGGATACGGATAATACAACACTTTTTGTACGTATAGACTTTTGCATATTTACACAATGTATGTACATACATATGGTTTATATAGTCTGCATTAGATATATTTATTGCACATATGTTGTATCATAATTTATAACTATTACATATACTAAAAAATGTTACATACCAAGTGTAATTCTGTTACTTTTGATAGCGACATCAACATAGGTGCCATAGTGACGTGTGTTATTAACAACATATATTCAGACAAAGGCCTGTCGATGGTATGTATGAAGTACTTAGTTATTTGCTGTACCTATATGCATGTTTTACTATTTTCTTTTACTTAATCTATATATATACGTATATATTCTGTTTTTTATACATACCTAATGTATTTCGCATTCTATCCGTGCGTCTGTTAAAGTTATTTAGTAGTCCACATATCCTTACTTGCTTTTGATAATACGGGAACAATATTAATATGTAATATTGAGTTTTTATACAATGCACATGCATTGCACATGCAATGATATATAACAGCACAAAATATTTTCAGATTACCGACAAAAAGTTCTACCAAAAGCTGACGGACTCACATAGCATGGTAAATGTTTTTAATATTTTTTAAAATATGTAAAGTATTATATAAATATGTTTTGTTTATGTTGTATTTTTTCTGTTTGTAGAAATATAAAATATTGTTTATGTATAAATTGTTATTTTGTTTTGTTTTTATAAATATATATTCTGTTTTTTTTATCAAACTTATGCACAATTATACAAGATTATATCATAAATGTATTTTGTAATTTGTTTTAGCCATCATTCCTTATCGATGCTATTGAAGAAAAAGCTGTTAATCGTCGTAATTTTTTAATTAAAATAAAAAATAAAGGTCACTTCCTTACAGGCCCTACAATGTAACTTACAAATATGTATTTTTATAATAGTGTTCTTTTTTATTTAAACAAAAAAAAATCCGTGTACAAAGTAACTGTGTTTAAGACTGACGCTACTTTAATGTACTGTTGCTGACTATAATTCTATTTTATGACAACAAAAGATTTTTATTCGTATTATAATATACTTAAACTCGGTATAATACAATTTACGGATTTTAATATATTTAACAATTCGCGCCAATTGTCTATAAAATAAAATCATGTCTTCAGTCATTAAGTTATAATAGTTTAATTGAAAATTTAAATAATGTATATTTAAGTATAGTATTTTTCACGTAAATGAATATAAAATACATGCTATATAAAAAAAATTATAATATATAAGTATATAAAATTATGAAAATAAGAAAAAAAACTATATTACTTAATGTTATGTTGTGAGATATATTAATTAAGACTATAATAATTATATAACGGTACATGTTAAGTTAATTATAGTTTGCTATTGACTACAAAAAACTATTTGTTAAAAACTTCTTATTTCTAATAAAAATAGCATTTGCACTTACATAAATTTCCTTGTAACTTTCTAACATTTCTTTAGTTTTTACTTTTAATAACGTAAAATATTTTCTATCAAGATTACATAGACAAGATGAATACTTTTATATGCAATATAATGTGAATAATTTTTCTTCTGCCCGAATAAAACCTACTTTAGGAAAATCCTACCACCAGACGAAACTTTTTTGTCTGCTATTTTTATCGTCTATCTTTCAAAAGTATAAAGCTACATTAACTGTAATAATAATCTCTGTTGTTAAAAAATTTTCTAAACATACAAATCTAAAAGATATATAAGTGGTCGTACTTTTTATCTATTGTTTTAATCATTTATATTCATACATATCTATATAATAATAGTGTCGACTGCAAGACTCTGTATATGTATATTTTTTATTGGGCATTTTGAAAAGTCATGTAACATCTATTACCACCAATACGCTCGCGCACTCACAATGTAAATTATTAGATATTTATTATAACTACAGTGCGTTGAGTCTGAGTTCGAAAAACGCCCTATCAATGCTTATTACGTCATCCTATTTTGACTTTATATTTAATAAGCGATAAAAATAGAGTGATGCAATAGAGCAGATACACATCTCTTCCCTATCGCAGTTTATATCTACCAATTTCCCTCAAAATATCAGTCAAAAGCGAAAGTGATGCAAAACCATGATTAAAGATTACCAATTTCTATTATTTGATTTGTCTTTGCGTCTAATGGCAACCTGCACTGAGTTCACTGAAAAAATAAGAGAATCAATCTTTGCATAAGGGAAGAAATGAGCACAAATTGACGATTGCGGTGTGCGCAGAATTGACAGAATACTGCACTAGCTGTAAAGTGACGCGGCTTTCTTCAATACGAGATATGCGCAAAACAGAAGAGATTTTTTTTATTTCGATTCTTTTCTCTAATGGAACTTAGTGTAGTTTTCTCTCTGATATATATGTCAGGCTTCTCTCTGATATATATGTCAGTCAAAAGTTTAAGAGTTGTCATATCAGCACTCTATTGAAGTGTCTTGGAGACAAATGACTTGTCATATGCAGTATCTCTTATTGAAAAACTCACGGAAATTGTTAGAAAAAAGTGGGAAGATGTACCATGGTCACGTGTGTCTTATGTAGCACTCCCAATAAATTCTAGCCATTACGAAAGTATCATAACTAAAAATCTTGTTCTTCTCAAGTAAGATATATACTTACGACAATAAAAGAAGCTTACAAATAGATGAGAATGACACGATTGCAAGAAAAATAATGTTATTTTCAGTGAAGCTGACATTACATACTATGAAGAAATAAATTCAATTACACGAAAAAAAGAAGTAACATGTTTGGTAGCACGTAGTATAATACAAGAAATGTTCACATTCATTCTTTTTATTTCTACAATGTATTTACATGCGTGCGTTTGTTAGAGTTAGTTAGTAATCATTATATCTTTATTTGCTTTTAATAAATCACAGGAATAACATTAATACGTAATATTGTGTGTATTTTTATACAATGTTAATACTTTACATTTAATGATAACAGCACAAATTATTTTCAGATTACTGATAAAAAGTTCTTATAAATGCTAATGGACAAATATCATGCGGTAAATATTCTTATAAACTATTTGAAGTATTCTATAAATATCTTTCTTTTTTTTTGTAGTTGAGCGGGATTCTTTCTGTGTTTGTACAAATTTCAAATATTGTTTATATATAAACTGTTTTGTTTAATTTTTTTAACAAATACATTTCATACTTCTTATCAAACTTATGCAAATTTGCATAAAATTATATAAGATTTTGTAATCTGTTTCAGCCATCATTCCTTATCGATGCCATTGAAGAAAAAGCTATTGATTGTAGTACTTTTTTAAATAAAATAAGAAATAAACTCGTTAGACCCTATGATGCACTTACAGAAATATCTTTTTGAAATAGTATGCTTTTGTATTTAAACAGACAGAATTTACCAATTTACTGTGTTGTTCAATACTAAGTTTTATTTTATAACAACAAAAAATATTTATTATTTATACTTAAAATCGGTAATACAGTTTACCGATTTTAACATATTTAAAATGTGTAATGATTTCAAATAAGTTTATGCACGTGTGTGAACATAATTGTACGCAACATATTGTGAATATATTTTTCTGCTCGAATAAAAATATTAGTCTAGAAAAAATGTGTTACAATCAGACAAAATTTTTTTGTCTACTCCCATCGTCTATCTCTTATGTTAGAAGTATAAAGCTTTATTAACCCTTCGTGAACTGACATAAGTCTTTAGACAAAACAAAACCGTTCAGTCTTTCGATTCAAAAGCAAAAAAAATGCAATATTGATTTTTCGCGAATATGTTTGATTTTAAAGTCAAGTGAGTTTCACAGATCTAGTCATTCCAATTAGCAAGCTGTTTTGGAATTTAGTCCACGAAGAGTTAATAATCTCTGTTGTTATAAAAATTATCTAAACATATATATATTGTGCAATATTTTATCTATTCTTTCAATTATAGATATTTATAATTATAGACGTCTATATAATAATATATAGTGGTTGCATAAATCGCGGAGTAAAAAATAATTACGAGCAGATCAAAAAGAAAAGCAAAAAAATAGGAAGATATTTCACTTATAAGTAAAGCATTTAATATATCAGTTATGTTTTATATAACAAATGTAAGTATTATTTTTATTAATTATTACTTTTATTTAAAAGTCAATAAAAAGAAGGAAAACAAATACGCTATATTTAACTTATTCATTTTATTATATAAATTTTATGAGTATTTATTTTATACAATTTATAATATATATTTACTGGAAATCTATAGCACATGTGTGTAAAGTATAGATTTTTAGTATTGGCAGTGAATCGGAACGCAGTAAGTGTAGTCATAATCCACGTAATACCGAATATTCCCGAGAAGTCACGGAAGTGGCCGAAGTCAATACGTTTCCCCCTTTACCGCGATTATTGTTTTACCCAATACGTCGCAAGTTCAATACATATGTTCTTATGTCCGTGGCGCGTAACGTTGTCACTTTGCTCGCTTTTATTTTCCTATGCGCGAACCGATTCTCTATGCGAAATCAAGTAATGTGGGGATAAAGAAGTGCGATGTTATCTCGTATTAGTGATCATATGAAAAACTCGACGCAATCTTATTTACATTCTTTTCTGTGTCGCTAAGAAAACTTAATCATCATCGCAATATAATTCTTCACAGAACTATATCGCATGTTTTTAATTGTCGGGTTTTAGTCAATTTTTAACTGTCTACGATGTTGGAGGGAGTAAAGCACGTGTTATTAGTGCTTTCGGTGAAAGGCGGTGTCGGCAAATCGACAATCAGCACTCAACTAGCACTTGCTTTAAAGGAATCGGGTTTTCGAGTGAGTGTCTCGAAGCATTTGTGTTTTCAAAATAAAATATTAAATATACCTATATACTTGGTTATAATATCTGATAACTGTAGAAAGAGATATTTCTTTTTATACATTACAAATGCGTAATAGAAAATAATAAATAGCCAACAGTTTGTGTTTCTTCTAAGCTTTAAGTTAAACATAAAAAAAAACTTAAGCAAACTTGGTAAAAATTATATTATATATTATATATGACAGGTTGGAATTTTGGATGTTGATCTCTGTGGTCCCAGTGTACCTTATTTGCTGAATTTAGAGGAAAAAGATGTTTACAAGTCCTCTGAAGGGTACATTCAATATTGTTCTCATAAAAATATATTATCAATTGCTCACAAATCACATAAACTTGCGTTACAGATGGGTACCAGTATTTGCCGATTCGGAGCAGAAACTGTCTGTCATGTCGATCGGTTTTCTCTTGAAAAATCAAAACGAAAGTGTGATCTGGCGCGGTCCCAAAAAGAACGGTATGATCAAACAATTTCTGACAGACGTAGTTTGGCAAGATATTGATTATCTGATTATTGACACACCACCTGGTACTTCTGATGAACATATATCTGTCATGGAGAACTTGAGGTTAATAAGTAAATAATAAAATTATAGTACACACAATTGCTGATATATATTCAATTTGTTAATTATTTTATATTTTTTGTTTGAAACATATATTATTACAGAAACATAAACTGTGATGGTGCAATTATAGTTACCACTCCTCAGCAAGTTGCAGTAGATGATGTTCTGCGAGAAGTAACATTTTGTAGAAAAACTGGAATTTGTATAATCGGCATTGTTGAAAACATGAGTGGCTTTGTCTGTCCTTCTTGTACAGTAAGTATAATTCTGTCATATTCAATTGCTGCTCAATTTACAAATTATTTGATATGTTCAGACTGTAATAGATTTTATTTTTTACAGGAATGTACCAATATATTTTCTTCAGGTGGTGGAATAGCTCTTTCGGAAATGGTAAAAGTTCCATTTTTAGCAAAGGTACCTATAGATCCACAGATTGGCAAGTTGGCAGACAAGGGACAAAGCGTTTTGGTGACGTTACCGGATAGTCAAGTTGCACAAGTATTCAAGAAGTTGGTTGAAGAGCTCACCAAAAGCAAGGAAGCTTAGAATAAACCAAATAGACTGTGTTTTGGCATTGTGTGTAATCTTCAGCATTAGCTATAAGATAGCCTGTTCTCCCTGCTGTCACATAGTGTTTATTTTATAAGAATATATTTACAGTAAATTGCATATTTAAGTGCCTAAAGTACTTGTATACAAAGTAATAATTTTTATATTGTAATATAGCTGCAAGGAAAAATAAAAAACGACGCTAGTTCATTACACATAAAAATGTATATTACGTATAAATAAAAAAAGAAAAGGGAGAGAATTCGAAAACAGAAACTTTCTCTCTTTTCAAATATACATTAAAATGTTTTATTTTTTATCTTTCACAATATTGCTATGATGGAAACTTTAACTTGTATCTCGATTTTTAAATGTTTCTGAATTAATACACTGTAGAGAAAAGTCTCATTTGTGATGACACATATATCGTCACAGTATATGTTGCCTATATACATTCACCACATTTTTTGTGTAAATTTTTTGGAAAACTATTTATAGAATTATAGAAATATTTACTTGTTTCCCCAACCCCAGAGACCTTTGACAAAGCCGGTGAGACCAGCTTGATTTGGTCGTTGAGTCCGACTCGAGCCCATTTTGTTCATCAATTTAGGAAATTCGACCTTGTTAAAAGCCAAATCGAAGAACAGCCCTTTACAGGGAATACTGCGCATTCGCGGTGGTATGACATAAACGTTCGGTTGTTTCGTAAGAAGCGCGGGATCCTCTCTGTACTCGTGCAAACGCTCGTACAGCGAATTTGTGTTCTTAAAATATTTGCTGCATCTGTTTTCCTGTGTATCACCCAGAAGACTTTTGGCTTGGGCATCGTACGCTGCACATTCTATAGACATTTCCAACTCGTCTAAATCGTTCTTCATTTTACCCAAGATACAACAACGTTTCTTGTCCAGACTCCAATGTTTCTTGTTAATCTTATTCGCTTTTGCAATGTAGTTTTCTGCTTTTCTATATAAAAGTAGAGCTTCGCGCCAGAGATGCATGTTACCAAACGCCTGAGCTATGTAGAAACATCTAAAGGCTAGATAAACCTTTTTCTTCGCCTCTTGCTCGTCCATATATTCCCAATCGTCTTGCAGCTGAGACATCTCGGTGACATTGTGTATAGCTGCCTCATACAAGCGCACTATGTCCTGCGGTTTGGCTTTTTTCTGTTTCGCCACTTCCACCAGTGCCAGATTGCGTTCCAATGTGCGAGACAGACGGATGTATTGCAAGTAGTTAATTAAATGCTGCGCTGCTAACGATTTTTCATTCTCCTTATTTTTCAGTTCATTTTTAAAATGCTCGCGCACTATTGACAAAACATCCTTGCAATCTATCAAATGCGCTTCCAGCAGATCAATCTTCGCTTGATTCGTATTGGCTTTCTCCAGAGTTTGGTTAAGCGTGGAATCCGCAATGATCAGACCGGCTGCTCTCGGTGGCACCGTGCCGCAAGATTTTTTACGCCATATCACCTCCTCAGTGGCCTGTTTCGCGCGCGTTTGAGCGATCAAAGAGTCCAAGCTGGCCATCAGCTCGCCGCTCAGTTGTGCACGCATTTGCATAAGATCATCCATGGCGCTGGTATCTCCGATGTTGTAGGCGCAATATCTAAGACTTGGTGTCAATTCTTCGACGCGCACATTGTACAAAACCTGCTCTGCTTCTGGTAATGCGGACGCTAGATTACCATACACCACTTTTGCTTTTTGCAGATTCTCCATGGCTTGTTTCCACAGTTGTAGCTCAAACTGCAGAGAACCATTCATCCAGGCTACGTAGGCTTCGGCCTCCAGTCTTGTACGTGCATCGCAATTTACATTCTAAACAAGATACAATTAAAATAGAATTGAAATTACAATTAATTCAAAAGAAGTGATATTTGAAAAAATATAAAAGATGAATATAGAAAATAATATCATAAATAGAAAAGACAAGAGTGAAAACTATTTTTTTTATAAACAATGATAAGTAACATATACATGCCTCTATTAATTCTTGCAATTGTGAAGAATATGAAGCAGCCTTTCTCAGTCTGGATATCAAATGAAACTTTTTTCTAGGTTCTGTATTTGATTCCTGACGCAATTGCATTGCGTAGCTCCAGGCACGTTCAGCCATTATTAAGGGCACTTGCAAAAATTTGTCATCAGTGACCATGAGTGGAGTGATATCTTTTCTCTTAAAATGTCGTCTATCACCCTGTGGCACTTTCAATGCTTTTCGCAATCTTTTCAGTCTTCTAGAACAGTAACCTCGATACCTCTGATAATCAGCATGTCTCAACCCATGCTGTTGTTGAGCTTCTTTGATTATTTTTAATACTGTGTATGTTTGTTGTAAGGTTGTACACATACAAAAGTTTGTACAATTATACTAACAGTAAACATATAGAAAACTAGTGTGTTCTATATCTATATAAAAATTTTCCTTGGATGTAAAAAAAAAACTCTAGTCCTCAAGTGACAAAACAATAATAATTATGTTGTTAACTTACTGCAAACTTATAATATTTTACTTATGATATTTGATAAATTTTATTGATACATAAAAAGTGCAGTGCAACAATTACGAAAGGTTAGAACACAACATATGGCAATGATAGTCCTTCTAAATTTACGAGAATAGTTTTTACAAAAGGATACTTTCCAGAGAATATGTTTTTGTTTCTTTTCCTGTCCCATCTTGATTCTCCTTTGAAATATCCGTTTTTTCTTCTACAATCATCGTTTCGTTACTGCACTTACCTCTCATAAAAAGTCTTTAGAAAATGTGTACTACTGCAGAGTGCATACACGCTTTGCAAATGGCGTCTTCCTTTCGAACACGCAGCCTGTAACCTGCAAGGTTGCGTTCCGATTCCCCACCCGAGTGCATCCGAGTGTCATTTTATCTTTGTTTCATATCTAATGAGTGATAAAGATAAAGTATACCCGGATGAGGAATCGGAACACAGCCCAACCTGTGATGCAAAATCGAGCCGGAGAGCAACGAGAGCAATCGAGAGTATCGAAGTGGTGGAGGTGGAGCTGGTGGAGACTGGAGACACACACATAAGGGTTGGTTTATAATAGCCGTAACCGTTAACTTAGGCCGATATTGTAAAAGTTGAAAGATACGAATCTCGTGCTCCCGTTCATAATTGAATTATAAACAGTAATATGTAGTTCCTATCTTCCAACTTTTACGGCATTGGCCTAAGTTAACGGTTACGGCTATTATAAACCAACCCTAAGTGAGAATCGCGTCCGTGTCTCGATGCACGTCCCCATCTCGATGCTGTCTGGCTTGATCTTGCATTTGTTTCTCGCGATGCTTTAAACTGATGATTTCAACGCTATATTACGCACAAGAGTGGAAACTACGAAGCGATGTCTACTTTCAGACGATTTGAAAATGTAGGGTTTGAATCGACTTTACTATCGATACGTAGTCTCGAATCACGTAGTACGAATCTGCTTGTACGATTACAAACTGTGTGAAAAGCAGTTAAAATACTTTCTTGAATTTTGAATCTAAATTGCGGAAAATATTGAAATTATATGCTCGATGTTTTACAATTAGCAAAACTAAAAATCTACAAGCAGTTCGTACTGATTTCACGACTATTGAAGCCATTGAAAAAATGTACATACTCAGCACTGGCCTTCTTGTGCTACATCATTCTGTAACAAAAATAAAACGTTCTTATTATTAAATGTAAGAAGAAAAATTACTTGTGTGAACATCAAGTGTAAAAGATTGTTTCAATATCAAAATATATGACTAATAAATGAATAAGAATTTCCTACTATTCTAAGAAAATTAATTTACTAGATTTGTTTTCTACATAAATGGTTGTGAAACATATCTTTGTAACAGCATTCAACTGCCCGAACCGGCTCGTCCGGTGCTGCAAGTATCTTTGTGCAAAATCGGCTCCTGAAACAAAGAACAAAGTAACAATTTAGAATTTTACGCACTGTAACGTGTATAATTTATCAAGAGGCACGGTAGTGCCTCGCGCCAAGTTCACGCCCACGCCAGTGCGCACGAACTGTGCGAGGCATACGGAATACTGTATTATTCGTTGGAAATATTTTATATTACTTGAGTGTATATTATTGCGAAGAAGATATAACTTTATCGCGTTTTCTTACATTTTATTCTTGCGACCGAAAGAGAAATATGATTAGCTAAGAATATTATTATTCTCGACTATCTGGGAAAAGAAAGACTGAACATTTAATAAAAGTGTTAAATTTTCACCTTGAAACGTGCAGAAATAAGAATATATTACATCAACAACCGAGATGTTTTTCCAACGGCGAGTTTTTTTGTTGTTTTGATGCTCGAGGAACTCTGCCCTTACTACGCGCCTTACTGTTCGCGGCGCGAAAAACAATCGAAAAGCGCAGAAGCGTATGTAGTGGGGAGTACGTGCGCGTCGTGGAAAACTCTACTGCGCTATTTCTACCCCACTGCGCAGCGCACAGTTTTAGATCGCCGAGATCGCGTCGAGCGTTCGATAGTGACGGATGTGTTTCGCGTACTGCGCGGTTCAAAATTTTTGTTTCCATATTTTCTATTATGGCAAATTACAAAATTTCGTGTGACTCTAGAATGATTTTTTTTCTTTATCGAGTTATCAACCAATTGATATAGAATTTTTTTTATTGCAAATATCGCGATTAAATATTTCGCATATATAAATTAATTA
>QVNV01023897.1:0-25471 GCA_014825455.1 Pseudomyrmex pallidus | reverse complement strand
TAAAATCATTTTTAATTAAAAATTAAACTAAACTAAAAATTTCTACTGTTCTTTAATTACTTCAGCGTTGCTCTTTATTTATATTTGTATTATACATATTATTTATTTGTAACTTGGTTTCACATTCTTTCAAATGTATAAAGTTTATATTTATACGATTTTTTAATAATAATTTTTTCCATTTCCACAAAATGTGAATTTAAATTAAAAATTTAAAATTAACAGAAATAATAAAATATCTCAGAAAAGAGAAGAATATGCACTAACAAAAAATTTTTATGTGATAAAAGGGGATTCATGACGCTACTTTGTTTTCGAGCGCTTCATGCACAACTATAATCTTCGACTGCTGACTGAATTTTCCTCAAGTTGTAGGATCCGCTAACGATTACCATGGGCGTCCGTAGGATTTTGTTCAGGGGGGGGGGGCAATGCTCCTCTTGAAAGGAAGGCAAGAAGCATTAAAAAACATAATTTATGTAAAAACTTGCCTCTCCAAGGGGGGCAAATGCCGGATTTGCCTTCCCCCCCCCTGCGAACGCCCATGACGACTACCGGATAACACCAACAACAACACGCGTGTATTTCTTTGTGTATGTACCGTTTGTTGAACAATAATGCAATTTAAAATCCCGAGTATGTTTCTTAATTCCGTTCAAACTTTGGAAAAATGTAACAAACGTGAGAGGCGAGCGTGAGACGGTTGCGGGCCGGTCGTGCCTTCCAGTTCGCGGCGTATCTTGCGGGCAGCGAGTCTCGTTTCGCGCATTTACCGGCGGTTTGTCGTTGTGATTTAGCTATCTGCTGGTAGCGTTGAATTACGGTGCGCGCTTCCCGCGCGGAGGGTGGCACGTAGAGACGAAGGGAGTGCTCGCATAAGGAGGCAAAGGAAGAGAGAGAGAGAGAGAGAGAATTCTCTCCGACGTACCACCACATCTCGCCCTCTCATCTACTTACTTCTTCCGTGCGGCCGGTCTCGCGCCGCGGGACTTGTCGCGAAGGCAAAAGGCTCTCGCTGCGTGCAAAGGCCAAACACCGAAAGTCACTTAAGCGTGTCTTGCCAGCGCCCTCGGACGGTGTTTCGTTTTCGAGTGGCATGGCTTGTCAACTTTTACGCGAAAGCACCGGCGCATTCTTCTTCGGTGATCAACGCGAGTCGTTCGCAGCCTCAAACGAGAATGATCGCTGATAACGTTTGCCTTTGACGTATCGAGAGGCATACCGAATAAAATTCGAATTTTTATCAATACATGTTTCTCTTCGAGCGTTACAAATTTACGTACACGCTCCACTAATGTGAAAACAGCTATTTGTGTAATAATACTTATGTAACTAATGTTATTAAATATTTTGCGGTGCGATCTAGTCTAAAAAATTTAGTTCGCGTAATATTGTAAGCACGAAAAGAGAAGAGTATTTAGTCCAGGCATAAAAACATTTGCTCTCAAAACTCTCGAACTTGGTAAAAGGTGCAATTAGGATATCCTAGGTCAGGTTTTTGAACCGTTTCTAACATGCTCTAGCATCGCACGAGCACAAATGTCTACAAAATCGTAAATATCGGCTAGAGTTATTGTGTGAAAAATTTTTACGAATCTCTTCTACAGTTCTTTCAAAACTTCTTTACTGCGTCATAAGAATAGCACATGTATTTTTAACATATTCCTTGACGAATAACGGCAACTCTTCTGACGTACTTGTCAGTCGAACGGAGACGCAACAAATCACCTGGTAAACATAAAACTACGGATCCATATGAATTGGCATGATGCTGTGCGGATGCGCTTTGATGTCAGTCTATTACCAGCACCCGCAAGCGTCACCAGAGCTTCCTTTATGGCAGCCGGGCATCTGTCATGCAACCTCTTTTTCTACGTCTAATTTATTAGACGTAGCGCTTCTCGGAGAATGAGAGAGAGAGAAAGAGAGAGAGAGAGAGAGAGAGAGAGAGAGAGGCAGAAGGAGAAAACAGGAAAAAGATCCAGCATAAGAAAGATGAACGGCAGCAAGCGTAAGCAACGACGTCGTCGACCGAGACGTAAATCGGGAGACGGATCGGTCGAATACGACGGATTTTATGAGTCTCGAAAATAGGGTGCCGCAAACGCGCACGTTTGTTGTTTCGTGCCTGCGCATCCATTGCGAGACGACGAGAAGTCTTGATGCCGTTAAACGACTCGTTCTCAAATCGAGATATCAACGATAAATGTCCACGGAATCATATTTCTCACATTGATAATTATAACATCGTAATTTATTCGCATCGTTCGCAAAGAGATGACACCTGCAAGCGCCCGCGCTATGATGCGCAACGGTGGCAGAATTTTCTTCTCACGTAGAGATTACGAAACAACGTCGCTTCTTATAAAAGAAATCAAATTGTCAATTAACTTTTAATTATTGAGATTATATTATTGTAATCGTCCGCATAAGCGACATATTTTATAAAATAATTGCATTTCAACAAAAATAAAATTGTAAAAAGTATCGCGCAGAATTAAATGCATACGTTGCACAATCGTGCAATATCCTATAGTTCTTTCGAAATGAGAATACTTTTCTCTCGAGTACAGTTAGCATGTCTCTCTCATACACGAAATCAGCATATCGTACAAATATGATTTGGGACACATCAGTCTGTCTATTGTTCCTCAGAGATTCTATCAATAAACATGGTAACCGCAACTCGCGGTTTAAGTACACGTGTACCACGATGACCCGACTCTGTATGACGTCGCAATGAAACTTGTAAAGTGTCTGTTTCTGCCGCATGAATTCTTGAGCGGCCGTCATCGATCACACTTATAGTTTGCGTTACCGGCGAATTCAAATGTTAGTCACGAGATATCGTCGCGGCCGAAAGACTGTAAAATGAAAAGCACGGAGTTCTTGAGCGAAGTCTCATTTATCTCGAGATATATCGTATTCGGCGTATTTGCCCGTCGATGCGGCATTGCGTGTAAATCATGATCACCGGAAATAATGGGAGCCGATTAGAAAGCTGACTCCGTGCCTGATCTATGGGCATAACGCGGAAATCTAAGCGCCGAACCGTTTCGCACACGGATACGTCTTTAATATCTGCCGAAGATAGCTCTTCCATTCGTCATCGTTTCTTCCGCGCGCAAAAATCTCAAGAACCAGCTTCTGCCAGGCGCGCACAAAAGTGCATGATTGCAGCGGTAACTGAACGCGTCTAACGGCATTCTCATGTCTTTTTCTTCCGCAAAAAAATCATTTCACTTCTCAATCCACTGCTGTGTGTGTGTGTGTTCGGTTTTATCCTTGCTATTACATATCAATTTTTATCATTAGGAAAGATTTATTTATTTTATAAATTTGAATTTTTTATAAAAACTCTTTTCGAATTTATACAATTTAGAATTTGAATTTATATAAATTTTTTTATTTAATAATTTACCTTGTTTCTCACGAAATTGAAAAGACTTGACAATTTCTAATAGAATCGATCAGATATCTATGCTTGTATGCTATTTATGAATACTAATGTCACGTTTCGCTTGTTTATTACGTGCAAATTTGCAACAAAAAATAAAAAGAACACGTGTACGTACACAATGTACTGAATATGTCATAACAGTAATAAAAACGCGTGAGATACTTTATAAAGATTGTATTAGATATGTCTGTTGACTTTCACACAATTAATGCCGGAGTTTCCATTATAAAATGCATAAAATTAATCGCGTCTTGAATATGACGCTGTCTGTTTAGCCTTTCATACAGAGCGGATAAATATACGTTAACCTCAATTACACGTAACTTTTTTTTTTTTCCTAAAACGTTTTGTTTCAACATACACATTCTAAAGAACTTTCGCGTAAAAAAATAATTTTGCTAACTTAACAAAATTTATGAATTGTTATGAATATTCTTTACACAAATTATATACTGTAAAAAAACTGGAATTTAAAATTGTTTTAAAATGAAACCGCTAAGATCCATATCGAATGTGTTATGCATTGTTCGATTCAATTAATATATTAGACTGCTTAATTTTATACTTATTTGTAACTATTCAATCTCCACTAACACAAAAATTGCCAGGCATTGTAGACGATACATGATATGCGAAGGTTTTTTCCCATTTTGAACTGAATAATAAATTTCTTCTGCCCTGCATCAGAAATGCGACCGAAACAGCACATCTTTTTCATCGATCTGAAGGATTTATAGGATAAGGATAGTTTATGTGACATAAATCCGGTCTTACAGCCAGCTTTGTTTGAGTGAAAGTTGCGCAATAGATGTCAACTATGTTGAAAACTATGCTTGTCAAACGGACTTTACCAAAACGAGTGAAATTCTTGTGTGGAACGCAAGTACATATGCATGTCAATCCTTCATTACAAAATAAGTATGCAGAATTTGTTCACCTCGGATAAACTCGTAAGTGGAAACAACGCGCTCTACAAATCAACCAACAAAAAGTTCTTGACGAAAATTCTTGAGAAGGTCGTCTTTTGTATCTGTTTTTTTAGGCTTGGATAATTCTTTTTGGAGCATTTATTGGAGCGCTGCAGGACGCTTATTTTCTTTGTGTGTAAAAATCCCTAAATGTGATTATTTAAGACTTTAATAGTTTAGGATTATGTTTGGTTCGAATAGAAAACTTATTCAGTCATTTTATATCATACCCCTAAATCTAAATTTTGCCTTTTCTCAATGTTTCTATAAATTGTTTTATTACTCTGTTTCTCTATCTTTTTCTCACTCTTTCTCTCATTAAATTAAATATATATTTTATTTTTGCGTCATAAAATATATATATTCTTTTCCTAATATTTTATCGAATCAAAATATATAGAATTATAGAATAAAGAATTAATATAAATTTTAAAAGATACTAAAAAGGATACTGTGGAAAAATTATATTCTAGAAATGCTAAGCGAACCTCCCGGGTTTGCACGAAGATTTCAACTTGTTATTTGATCTTTATACAATAGGTTTTTAGCGCATCTTATGGGGTTAAAATTTAGAAGAGAAATATCAATTTATGTTTTTCTGAAACAAGAGACAAAACACACAGTTTATAAAGTTACTTATTACTCAGAAATAATTTTACATAAACGCACACATATACGAAGTTAAATAAACTCTCTTTACTACGTGAAAAAAGACATTTTAAAAACTTTCAACTGTCTTGATAATAATATATTGAGAGAATTTTTGATATGCAACTTACAACAAAGAAATGTGTTAGCTACCGTTCAAGGACGTGGCAGATGAAGTATTAATTTGGAAATGTCTAGATGATTCGCATCGTGTGAGTCAGGAATGCGTCTCATTAAAATTGCAAAAAAGAAAAGACGTGAACTTTGGGTCGGGATCACAAACAAGTTTTTAGATCGGCTTGCCCGCGGCTACATACGGCAAATCGATACGTCTCGTAAGTCTTTCAAAATCGGATGCAGTGTTGCTTTTTCAGGAACGGTCAAAAATCGATTGTTCTACGTGAGAGAAAGAGAGAGACAGAGATAGAAAACGACAAACGAAGTGATAGCGACGCGACGAGACATTCTAAATATAATTGGAGTCCGACTTCAGCACATTGAATAAATGAGATGTGTCTGTCGGCGAATCAATCATCTTCATTTAGTTATCCCGATTTTGTAGTCCACGATAAGTCTCGTCGACGAGAGCATCGTGCTACATTGCCCCGCTGCTTTCAACTTTCCGCGGCCGCCAAAAATAGTTCGCGCATTTCCTTCTTTATGAATGAAGCTGGAAAGTCGCCGAGGCTGCGAGAAAGAGATACTTATTGCATTTATGCTTCCAATTGCGAAATAAGAGGATTTGGTGCATCCCGACAAAAAGATCAAAGGAAATGAGATCTTAATAAACAGTGTTCTGTCGCTGATGCAAATTTCGGGCATGGAAACCCGAAGGATGCATCGAGGCTGCACCTGTTGCATCGAATGCGAATGTTAGTAAATGTTGTATATCTCCTTCACCAAGTCCTAACAAGTAGTTGGGAAAATTTTGCTCTACGTGTGTGATCGATTCAAGTATTTAAAAATACAACGTATCAAACCAATAATAATTTTAAGACATCAAAAGAACGCGCTGTAGCACTTATCAATGCAAATGTGGCCCCAATATAAATTAATGATAGATTTAATTAATATATTGATATAAATGTTATAAATACTGAACTAATATTATAATATAGCTATATAAATGCGCAGCACAATTTAAGAATTTATTAAAATCGCAGAATGTTTCTATTGATGTCGATTGAATTGCAACAGCCTTTATTAGAAAATTCGCAAGTCAAAAACTATATCTTTATAAAAATAAATAGATTATAAACTTCTAACATTATACAGAGCATAAATGCATACGTGTATGCAAGCAATATAGACACAATACGTTCATTTTTTAATTTTATCCTAATTAGCAATTAAAAACTATCGTTTTTTTTTGTACACTATTAATACTTGTCAATATATTTATACAAAATAAAATATATTGGCAAGAACATGGCGATAATTATTTCACAATATATTGCTAATTAGATCTCTCGCCATATCGCAGCTTGATCGCACGATCGATAGTCGATAGATCGATTCATAGGAATCAACGTTTCTCAGATGCTTTCACCGGAATATCGTAAATTAAATGGGGAAATTAACCGCGCGTTGTAGTTCGACGACTTTGCTAGCTATATTTTGTTATTTCCTAACCCGTGCATGTCTACTTTCGCTGATCGCTTCATCGTTTTGCATGATTAGAAACTTTCGCATTTTTTTTTCGATTCGGATAAGCTGTTGTCCAAATTTGAAAGAAACATCAGCGTATAAATCTCAATGGTTGTAAATGTTATCTAGAAATAATAATTAAACAAGTCGTAAAATTTAGAAAAGTGAAATCTACATATCGTAAAAACTTGATGTTTTACTGGTTAATAGATCAGTGGTGCTCAACTGATTGTTTTGGGAGGAGACTGTTTATTATGTAATGTACCTATTACATTAAGTGAAATTGCGCAAAGGATGTTTCATTTGTAACATGACTTGGGACGAACAGTCCCCGAATAAATGTACGTAAAAGTACAACGATTACCTCTTAGAAAGAAGACCGGATCGTCTCGATACTTAGGAAGCTGCCGAAGATGCCTGAAACTGGAGATGCGAAAAACCGTAACACATAACGAAACTTCGTGGACTACCGCGAATTTATGTACGCCGGCATCGCGTTGGGATACGCGCGCGCACGAGATTTATCGGCGCCTGGCCGAGTTTAGGTAAGTTGAGTGAATTGTAAATGTTTCCGGCAAGAGAGAACTTCACACCAAGATGGCGTACCTCCACCAACGAGGGCGAGTTTGTTTACGCCTCATGACTCCCCACGTGGGAAAGACAGCATGGCGCGCGTCACGGCTTCAAACGCACAAATCGTCTCGGGCGCTTCACCCATCTGTCGGGAGATACAACGCAATGGCGTGCGCGTCTTTGACCTTACTGAACAAAGGTGAAGATATAGTAAACTTCCAGTTTTTCGGACAATAGAACCGTAAAACATTGTAAAAAAGAAGCTGATAAGATAGACGACTTTTATTCGAAAACAAGTCTCTCACAAAGAAAGGCAACAATTTATTCCTCTTTTATTGCGTGTTTTAGTGTTGTTCATTTTATGCATAGTTATATTTAATTCTATATACAGAATGGATTGAAGAAAAAAATATCTAGATAGAGAATATCTGAATATGATGACAGTGTAATACAAAAATAACAAATTTAAGAGGAAATATAAAGACTCTATACATATTTTTTCTCACTTAATACAACCGGCACTATTTTTCTCTAAACTCAGAATATTATCTTGTTCTCAAAATAAACATTTTATGTTTTTTTTTTCAAATCTACATTTTATGTTGCTTATACAATCCGGAATACAATAGTGTGCTCAAGAAGACGAGTTTTATTGATATTATAAAAGCATTCTAAAAAGTCCTGACCTCGCTAGTCGCATGAATTTATATGTTGCATTTCGCGTGTACTAAATTTTTGCTCAACAAACAAAGCTGTACAAATTACATCTATAAACAAAATAGCATTTTATTCAATTCTTAATTTATTAGCAGCGATTGAGAGAAACATAGATTTATAGAAAAAAAAATATATATATATAGAGAGAGAAATATCTCGTATCACATGTAAATACATATATATTTTAGATGAAATATGTTTTAATAGGTTAAAATTATGACTCGCCAATAAATTATATAAAATTTTTTTGTTTTGAGTACACATCACCGCAACGCAAATTCGCTTTGGTTCAACGCAAAAGAGATATTTCATATTTTTTAATCCTTACATTAAACATTTTCCGTGGGATAATATCCACCGTGTACGACAGCAGTGTAACTTAGGAACTCTGGCAATGAAAAACGCGTGAACGCTAAATTGGCCGTAAAAGGCATTCTACGACTTTATGAAAACTCTCTTACGATCGTCTAGACATTTTCTTCGTTTTAATTAATCCATAAACACACGCTGCGCAGAAATACAATAAATTGCTGTCATGCGCATCAAAACTTTTTCCCCCGGCACGCGGATAATCATCGACTAGCAGTTCATTCAATCTCGCTGTGTCACGCTAATCGAAGTTTCGTACGTGTCAACTATTTTTTTTTTTTTTTTTAAGCAAAACGCGAATCACACCAGGTAGAAATAAATGGCTAATCCCGCGCGTGGAATTTCCCGCGATTATTCCCGAAATCACGCCGCATTCCACGTGGTATTCCACGTGGTGGCTTCGCGAGTTTTGTTGACGAATCAACGACAGTGGAACGTCTCGGTCGAACTTTGTCAGTCTTGAATTTTTTTTCATCTTGCCCACAATAAGAAAAATCAACAATTTTAATTCGATTAAATTTTAAGTAATCAACAAATATCTTATTTTACAAAGATGCATTGGTAACTACTTAAGTATTCTTCTACCAACTCGAAGAGGAAACTTGAGGAACTTTATTGGATTCTTGGATCATCGCCTTTCCGTTTGATTTAATCGGCAAATTTCTTCCACGTTCCACCATCGCTGCTAAATCTGTGTTGGCATCTGTCCACTCACATTTCATGCGTTGCGGTGCGTGCTGTTTCCTTCGGGGCATCTGCGTCCTTCGGGAGTGCTCGAGTATCCGTGCGGCCTCCAGTTCTCTTCGCCTTGGCTGCGAATCGGTTGGTCCCCAAGAAGTCAGGCAGTCGAGAGTACCGACACTACTTCAAAAAGTATTTTCTTCCGAAATAACTACCTAAGATAGTCTTTTTCGTTGCACACTTGCGGTCAGCCAACTGGACACGTGTCCCACTACCTCATTGTGATAACTGACGACCCGCTCGTCGTCAGTGACGTAATTGTTGCGATTGTCGTCATTCTATTCAGAGCCAACCAGCATCTGCGATATGTTCACGCGTAACTAATTGCAAACCGAAACGACAACAACACGTGTAGTGCGACCGGGAACGTGAGGTTCCAGGATCTCTTTAATTCTTTTCTTCTCTTTCTCTCTCACTCTTGCGATCTCATCTATGCTCGCGTCGCATTTCGGAGCAACCGATGTTGACGACCCCGCACGTTCACATGTATATTGGCAAATAAATATTAATTATTTCCGCGCTTATTATGTTCGTCACTACATCCTTCGCGCCAATATTATCACACTGAAGTATGAATAATTCTTTGTCTCGTGATATCGGAGCGATCTACTCCAAAACGTGGACCATCTTTATTGTGCACCGATCCTTGTGGCTCAACACTTTCCTCTGTAAGTAATCATCAGTCTCACTCGTCACTTTCCCGATCGGACGCCATTCATACCGATACGCGATCCTCGCTTCCGACGACCGCTATCGGAATTGCGTCAAAGCTATCTCGCGAATAGATCGGTGAAATCCAGATTATCGCGCGATAGCCTCTACAAAACGTGTGAACCGCGACGACGCTCCGCGTACGTGAAAATGCAAAAAAGATTTTAAATAAAAAACGGAAAAAATTGAAAAAAAAAAGAAAAAACTGGATAGATAACGAAACAAGCGAGTAAGAACGCACATGCATGTGATGAAAAGCAAGAAAACGCGGTAACAGAAAGAGCAAAAGAAAAGAAAAAGATTTGTAGAAGAAAGATAAGGTGAGAAAGAGAGAGAGAAAGATTGGGAGAGAGATAGAAAGAGAGAGAGAGTGAGAGGGAGGGAAAGAAAGAAAGATTCGGAACGCAGCAGACGGAAAAGAAGCGGGGAGGAGGTGGAGGTGGAGGCTACCGTCGTTCGTGGATCGCGAAATCGAGCGGGCGGCGGTCCAGCGCTGACTGACTACGGACTGGCGTCGCGGCGGCAGGCCGTGTGGTGGGGGAGACTCCAGGAGTAGTAGTAGTCCTCTTTCCCTCTTCCTCCTCCTCCTCCTCCTCCACCGCCTCCTCCGCCGCTCGTTCTCGTTTCCTCGCTTGCCCGTTCTTCCTTGCTGGCATCACTTGCGCTCGGCGACCTCTCCTTCCCGCCTTCCGTCGCCCTCGTTCTTTCTCATGTACGCGGTCGCGATCGCGTTCGCGGCGTGCGGCTCGCGAACGAAGCGGCCGACGAGGCCGCGGTGGTCACGACGAAGAATGGAAGGGGCACGGGAAGAAATGACGGTGGGACCATGCACCACGGCGAAGAGTGCGCGTAGTGAATGAGCGAAGCTGTGGGGGAGGAGGAATCGCGCGCCTCGTTCTCCGTCTCGTTCTCGATTTATCCATACATGCACATCGCGACGCGCGAGGGGACTTACACTGTTGCAGCGGCGGCGCAAAAGCCAGCCACTCTCGTCTGTGGACGCACCGAACGCTGGCGGATGCGCTGCTCGCCGCAACGTGGCCGCGACGTGGCACCCACGCGTTCCCCGTGACGGATTCGGTGATTTTCCACGTTCCCGCTCTTTTTTACAGAATGTTTCGCAACTCGTAGATATTTCGAAGAGAACTATGAGAGATACTGAAAGAAAAAAGTCGATTTCTACGAGACAGGGCCCCATGACAAATCTATGGGACTACAATCGCGCTCGCGCATACAGGGGGAGGTCGGAAAAGGAGGCGGGGTTCTCTACTACATCGGCCTGCGCGAGGGAGGTGCACGGGGAAACGCTGTTCTGGCTACAATGGTTCCTATCATCGACACAGGAGGCGCTACTGCACGTGCAGTTACGGTGCTACGGTGACGCAAGCCGCGCCTTGGAGTTTCTCGTTCATTTCCTCGGGAACTTTCGCGTCGTAAGCTACTACTGGTCGGGGTAAGTACTCGATCAGTGTTGTCTGTTACCGAAATAAAACTGTATTTCAGGAAGGGACTGAGGAACTTTGTTATCGATTATATTTCGAATATTTTTAAACCTAACCTCTAAAATATGAGGTATAAATTATCTTTATACACGTTGCGTATATAAGCGTAATTTTGATATGGTGAGCAACATAACATTATCTTTGATATTTATATAGTTGATGTAATGGATGTTACTATAGCACTGGGAAACATTTATTAAAAACCTGAATATCGATCGTTATGTGTGATTCTTCATTGTTACCGACTGTCAAAAAATAGGGAATTTGTTAACAAGGGTTTACAATCTTAAATAAATTATATTTATTTAAGTTTTCTTGTTAAAAACACTTTCTAATCTGCGATTTCTTAAGAAAATTTATTCTTCATTTTTGACCTTATCATCCCGTTTCTTTCTTTTTCAATTACTTGTTTTTTCTTTGTGACTTTTCCCGAATCTCTTTTAAACCCCAAAACAATCCCAGAAAAAGCACTATTTTTGAAGAAGTCCACGATGCACATTTCTGGCACAGCAGAACTCGTTTTGGCGGGTACCGGTGGAGGCGCTGGCAACATTGCAGCGGTGTTGCGGAGTGAACCGTACCAACTGGCGGGCAGTTCCCGCCTACTAGGCGGAGCTCGCATGATCTATAGCGTCATAGAACACCCCTGCCGCTGTGGTAGGAATCGAACGGCAACGCCCACGGCTTGGAACGTGCGCGCTGCACCCCCGCTGCCGTCGGTGTCGTTGTTGCCGCCACCACCGGGGGCCGAGGATGTTTATGCTCCTGCTGCCGCGTCTCTATCTAGTTGTGGCCCCGGCACTGTGCTGTTTCTCTCCTCTTGTCGTCGTCGTCGTCGCCGTCGACGACGACACCGCTACTGCTATCGTCGGCATACGCTGCTGGCTTATCCTTCGTTCCTACCATTCGGCGCACGCGTTCATTACTGCTAAACATTCTTGTCAATTAAAAGTGCTCCGACGCCCAATTTACCGGCGGTCGTCTGTCGTTCTCGCAGCAAGCTTACTCCGCAGATCGGATATTAACGATGCTAGCCATGGATGTTTTGTTCTTCTTTTTTTGTTTTTTTAGCACTCTTCCTACTCGGATTCCCGGGCAGAAGGGCATAGTCGTACTTATGGGCTTTTCGTTAGCGCGCGCATGCAGATGTACCTTGGTTTACGATTATGGCGCTGGCTCTCATTTTCGCGGAGACCGAAGAGTTGCACACAGGGGGGGTATTTCTTTCCCGCAATGCAATATTACTTTTTTAAGGAGCGATATGTCGATAGATATGCAACTATGTTTACATGAAAAGTTGTATAAAATAGTTGACTTATTTGTAATTTATATTCTTGTAATTTTATTATATAAATGAAACTTATTAGATATGATTCTTTGTAGTTTTACATGGCAAAAAGTACATTTTGTTCATTTTATTATTTTTGAGATATAGATGCAAGCACTAGAGATAGAATTTTTCTAAACGTTATTATTTGTTTGTGAAAACAAACTGCATACATAAGAGCAAATCACACTCGAGTTATTATTCTTAATTGTGGGATCGCGTAAGTTTCATTTCAAAATTGTTTGTTGTCAGCAAACATTTATATATCTTAGCTTTTCGGATCATCTTTAAAATTCCGACAAATAGGATATTACAAAAAATACTTTATTTCAGCGACAGTCGTGTCGTTTTTACAGCGAAGTCGAAAAGGTTGTTCCTACTCGCATCAAGCCAATTCGACGACGGCGACGTTCGCGACGCGACATTTACGAGATCGTTTATTAGGTGATGTTCTCATCGGGCAACTTGGCTGCGGAGTGAACATTCGCTTGTTCTTTCTAGAGACCGTTTTCCCGACTGAGATCCATGCCATATTTGATCGCAAAACTTGACCAAATATCGGCAAAGTTTGCGAGACAAACAAAGTAGTAGTCAGAGACAATAAATATGGAGACATAAATCACGACCGAATGTAAAAACTTTCGCTTATCCACTTGCAGAAATGTTCTAGCATCATATTTTTATAAGATATATAGAAAATAAAAAAATGTTATTTGTTCTGTAACTTTATATTTTATTTAAAAATATTCAATTAATATTTATTTATTTACAAAATTAAAATTTGTTTGAAGCAAACACATAACTTTTCGTTATTTTATTTTTATCATAACAGAAAGTCTCAGTTTCCAAAAGACCATCTCGTACAAAACATATGAGTTCTATACGAATTTCTTGTACGAGTGTTGCGATGTAAGATTCATTCGCAATACAGAATTTGTATTTGGCTCAAAGAGGTGAAAGGCTAGCCGAGTGTGCCGACAACAACGTCCGCTTGTCGAAGAAAGTACGTATCTCGCAGTCACCTTAGATTCATGAAATAAATTCCTCGATAAATCATTAACTTGTATGTTTGACTGCTCTCATAACTTTGCAATAACTTTTCTCTGCGCGGAACGTTCTGTCCAGGCTAATATTTCTTCGGACGTCTTACCAATAGCAAACTTTATCCAGCCAGCGCACAACTCACGGCATTGTATACGGTCAGTACGAGTCAAAAAATAATATAAACGCGTTTCCCAAAAAAAAAGACAGCTCACGATTATACATGCGCGTTCTAGTTTAATATTATTGGCGTCTTTTTGAAACATAAAATTATTTTTAAAAACTCAGTAAAGAATGGTCTCTCTGAAGCTTTTAAATATGTATATTCGTTGTTTTATCTTCATGACGGGTATTCATAAAAACAATATTTTTTTTTCTGTTAATCAACGACGAAATAAACCGTTTTCTGCAATTTTGCAACGTCATGGTCAGCGATGAGCGGCTGAAAAACGGTTTCGTGTGCATGTACGAGGAGTGAAATGCATCTGTGTCTCCTTTTGCTGACTGCGGGGGTTCCTTTTACGAGCGTGCTACCAACGTCGGTGGACGCATCCGGAGGTACTAAACTTACGAATATTTCGAAAGACGTCCCGTTATGCAACCGACAATGTAGGTCACTGCACAAGTCCGTCGCGCGCGCGTATGGTTCCATATGTGACTATGTGCGCGTACATACACTGGTCTGTATCAACCAGCTTCCCTGCAGGGTCGAAATAAGTGCGCCTCGTAAAATCAACTAATACTGTACGTCTTTTTCAAGAGCTATCGCGGCGGCTAGCGCCAATCTCGACAATATATTGCGACAGTCTTAGATCTTAAATATGTATTGTTATCAAATTTCGCATGAACGTAACGAGCGTACAAAGACCGCCAGTCTTATTCGGCAATCTGTCAGACAGTGACATAAGAGATTTGATGTAACGCCGGTGTTTTGGATAACATACAATTTTGTCATTGAGAGAGAGAAAAATTATCGCAAACTTATGATAAGCTGGCAAATAAACAAGTTAATCATTTATTTGAGGAATTTATTAATAAGAATTTATTTTGAGAATTTTCACATTTTCGCGATGCGACATATTTTTCAATGTTTAAAAAACTCCTAACGCAACGACGCAATAAGTATCGCCTAGCGAATAGCGAACTGACATTTGCGTAGGTGGTCATGTTTGTGTACGTGTCTCTATATGTGCGTGATCCACGCATAACACTATACGACGAAAGCAACGTACACGATTCGCGTGTACACGCTTGAAAATAGATCTACTATCGACATTTCGCTTCTCGCGGCCATAAATTCGGCCGAAAAAATTGCGTATACGAAATAGTTTACAGACGTCGATTGCCGCAGTTTAAATACTCCGCGTTTGTTGCCGAGTTGAATTGCATCTGCGCGAGTTACAGGCTTTTACATTTATTTATTTATTTTTTTTTTTTATCATGTTCAGCATGTGTACTTGTTGTTTTTCTTTTTTCTCTTATTCTCTATTTTTCTCTTTCTCTTTTTTCTCTATCTGTCTCTCTATATTTTATCTTTTTCTCCTCTCTTCTCTTATATTCTCAAAGTTTGTGTCGATTTCATCAAGGAAAAACTTTTGACGTTACATATTTTTTTTTATTACTACATTTGTAATGAAGCAAATAATCTGATGATAGAAGAATTTGTGAAAGAATCGTTCACGGAGGAATAATTTTCAGACTCGTAGTAACGCGCTCCAATTGAACAAGAAGACGAAGGATGAGGGTTTTTCTTCCGTCCAACGCAGCGCGTGAAGGAAGCGTCGCGAGGATTCCTCTCCCCTTTTTCTCTTTTCCCCTCAAATTCCACCTTTTCCCCGAGACCTCCATGAATTATCCCGCACTCGTTTCTCCCGAGCAGCGAAAAGAAAGTCGGTAAGCGAGAAGGGCGAAGAGAATAGAAAGGTTTGTCGGATTCGAAAGGAGGGGCTAGAAGCGGGATGAGACGCGGAGGTCGCATTTCTTCAACAAAGTAACCTTCACGTAGTTCTCGAAAATAGCTCGAGCGAGCGATCAAGTCGGCGATTAGAATACCTTCGGGTGCCGGATGAGAGAAGATTGACCGAGACTGGAGGCGGCCTGTTTGAAAATAATTGCCGCGATGTTTCGACGTGGAGAAGTCGCAGACGAACCCCCCACGGTCCGTTTGTTAAGACTGCTTTTTTTTTTTTTAGATTACTGATAGACTTTGTCTATCGCGTCACTTTTAACTTCCTAAGTCTAAAAGCTTCATAAGATACATCTTGACATCGAGAGAAAAAATACTTTTATTAAGGAATACCAATTAGTGTAATTATGTTTTTTAAATTTCTTGAACTATTTTTATTTTTGAGTGAAACTGTGAGATGTACAAAGTTAATTCAACATCCTACCAAATATTGCACTTTTCAACTGAGAAAAGATAAAAGAGAGAAAGTGAGAGAGAGAGAGAGAGAGAGAGAGATTTCTCTGTCTTCTAATAAAAAATTCAATTTTATATATTCTTTTAAGATGATAATTTTCGAACAGCAGGCACTCTCTTACTCTATAGACATATCTACGATATGTAATTTATCAGATATGGCATGTAGGGGAAAAACACTATATAACCGCGTTAAATTCTTACATTTTTATTGATTATTCCTTATACTTTATTCTTGTGGTTTATTATTTCGGTTTCTTGGACACCAAACATATTTCTGTCCGTGTTAAAAAGTTACGGCTGCAACGGACTTTACCCGAGCTCGTGTGCGACACGGTACAATTTTTCATAGTGATGCGAGCGATAATATTGTGAACTTGGCGAGTGTAAAGTACCAGAAACGCAAGCGCGCGGACTGCTGGTGTGGATGGAAGACGTTAATTTATCTCCCCACTTTTGTAAGAAACGTTATCGCACTGTAATTCGTTCACGCACGTCGACATTCTCTTAACGTAATTAATCCTGCTACTTGTGCAAGGAACACTTCGATATCAAAGAAAAATTATTTCACGCCGCTTAATTATGATACCGCAAAGTGGCAATTTAAGTGAGATATGAAAGTTAATTTACACGGTAAAAGAAAGACAGGAATTTTATTCAACTATTGCTTTATTAATCTTTTACCTATGCTGTCAAGAACTTGGTATATAATGTATATCGCATTTGAAGTTCACATATGGAATGTTATAATCTGTTAATGTAATTTCGAAAAATAAAGCTTTTGAATTTTTATTGTTAAAAGTATTGTTTAATATTTGCATTTATAAGCATTAATACTTTAATGTTTAAAATCTCTCTCTCTCTCTCTCTCTCTCTCTCTCTCTCTCTCTCTCTCTCTCTCTCTGTTTCTCTCTCTTTCTCTCTTCGTACCGTTATAAAAAAGCGTTACACGCTCGTTAGGCGGAATAAAAGTTTTATGACTCGATCGAGGGGTCGTTCCTGGATTGCGAGGGTGGTCCGGATCGCGCGTTTTATTTTTTTAACAAGGATTATAGACAGAGAAATCTAGACGTTGTTACTTTGTAATGTGTTGATTGCAGTCAGTAAATTGTGTATTAAAATCGACACGGGGTTAATTAATGTGTATTAAAAAATGTAAAAACCATACACAAATATCTCTACTTACTACACTAATACGGCTTCTACTTCTATATTGTGAAAAAAGATTAAGAAAATATCCCTCGTAGTTGTCAACTTTTGACAATGTGACATCATTTAATAGTTTGTCAAAAACCTTTGCAAGTGTGATCCAAACATATTTGATGTAACTTGTTTATGCAGTTCTGTTTTTTTTTTTAGACCCGCTATGAATAATAATCGCGCACTTTACGAGGAAGTTCTGGCCACGCGAGAAGTTTGTTTCACGAAGTTATTGACCCCCTCCTTAACATCTTTTTAACTTAGAATCCTTCAGTTAATCCTATTAAATACGTCAACAACACAATCACAGTGCTCGTCTCAGTATCGAAGGGTTTTTAAAACTCGAATATATCTTTAAACGCCTTGCACGTAAGAAATCTTCTCTTATCCCAGCTACAAAATGCAATTGTCTCATCAAGATCTCAAGCGAGAGAGATCTCGGACGATGGGATCTCGTTCCGATTGGTCAAACAATCGAAAACATTTGGACCGAATTCGAAGTTGCTTCGCATGTCCGGATATACCGAGGATCCCGATGGAGACAGCAGGTCAGACGTTGAGTGCTAGCCTAGCATACAGCGCCAACATTCGTAGAAGGTTCGTTGCAGGGTGTGCGGCGGCTACCGGGGGAGAGGGGGGAGGGGGCGAGTGAGAAGGGAGACGAAGGGGGTGGCAGTTGTCGGCAGTAGGGCGAAGGAAGAGGCGGAGGAACGTCGAGAGAGAAGCCGAGGTCCGTCGGTATCGATCGGGCGTCTGCGGTAGATTGACACGTGTCATGGCCGCCTCTCTCGGTGCCGGGAGAGAACGAAAGGAAGGAAGGCGGACGAGGAAGAAGGACGGGAGCCGCCGTGAGAAGCCGCGGAATAAGAGAGAGGGAGCGAGAGAAGGAGCGGCGGTGGCGGCATAGCGGCGGGTGGCGCGGCGTCGAAGGTGGAGGAGGACGACGCGGGGGCCGTCGAGTGGGTGGCTGGCCGGACGAGGGCGGCGGGAGGGGGGACCGAGGGAAAAGGACATTAAGGTGCGTAATAGCCAGCGGGGCGAGCGCGCACCGCCGCGGCATCGATTAGACAGAAGCTCCCTCATCCCATTGCTAGAATGCAGCCCACCCACCACCTCCTCTCTGCCACCTTCAACCACCCACTTCCACCCACACAGGGGTCCCCACGACCACCCACCTCCACCCACTCCGTCGAACTGGAGAGCCCCCGAGTACGTGCTCTACATACACACTCGCGCGCTTATGTCAGTTCCTGTCCTGCTGCCGGCGCTGCCACTGCCGCCACCGTTGCGAAGAGGAGAGAACAAGAAGGAGATAGAGAGATGGCATCGGCGGGTGAGAGTCGGTGGATCCGGGGTGAAAAAGAGACAGCGGCTATACGACGAAGGGTGGCCAAAGCCACCTCTCTCCCTCTCTTTCTTTCTCTATCCCTATCCCGTAGCACCTACACACACGCCGTTGGGGACACCATCGTCTAACGTCGTTATAAACATTAACGGAGCGGCTCAATATTCCCCGGACCTTGCATCCCCCTGCGTCTACCTCCGGTCCATCTCCCTTCTCGGGCAAGCCATCTCTCCCTCACCCCACATTGCCTGCCGGACGCTCGCATGCGACAAGCTCACCTTGCTACGGTTTCCGGGTCCTTCGTTGACCCTACGAAGGGTTACCTAGTTGGTATGCCTCGGATGCCCGAAGTCGAAAGGGTGTACTCGTCACTTCTTAGCAAACGCGCGAAACATTGAATGCTACCTGCAGCGTAACCAGTTTTCGAATACAAGAGTCCGTCCACCCGATAATGCAGGCTTTTGTCCGAGAAGTCACTTAGTTTTTCTAAAGTAGAATTAAATTTCTTTCCAAAAGAGAAAAAGAGAGAGAGAGAAAGAGAGAAAAGAGAGAGGCAAATAATATTTGAACCATAATAATGATTAAAACAAATCATAGAATAATAATAATGAGACATGATAAATTAAATAATTGAGGAAAAATTTATCTACTCACATGTCCTTTCAATGAAATTCCGTTTTTAATAACAAAAGATCAAAGCAATAAAAGACTTATTAGAATTTGTAATTGGAGATAAAGAGAACGAGCGTCGACATTTCTACTTACAAATACAAACAAGTCAAGCAGAATTACATTAGGGAGATCCGGTCGATTTCATACGATCACTCGGTAGATCTCATCGTTCCTGAACCGGGAAGAGGAGAGCGATGAAAAGGAGGTTAAGAGAGTCTGCGGGAATGGAGTCGTGGCCGCTTACGGCTTCGGATCGAGATCGTCTAATTTCGTTCGACGAGTCCCGTAAGGATCCTTCTATCTGTCGTCTTCTCCTCTTTTCTTCGTCTTCGGCTCGCCTCTACAGGCTTCAACTTCCGTGACGAAGTTGTACAAAATACATTCTTGCATTAGGGATTGCGTTGATTATTGTTAATTAATAGCGGACATTAAGAAGGGAAGAGAGAAGTCGCCGGATCCCTCGATCATTCGGATTAGTGATGCTAATTCAAAATGCGATAATGCTATTCTCCTCTGGAGATTATAGTAATTTTTCGTCTGTTGTGTTAATTACACACAAATACAGACAAAAGGAAAATTGTTGTTCTCTGTATATTACAGATCTTTTTTATGCAACGAGGCATCTTATGTAAACTTAATTACGCATTGTTACATTTGCGATTTTTTTGGTTTTTACAATTTTGATACATTATCATGCAACAAAATGTTACAAAAAATTCAAAGTCGTCACGTTACTTGCCACGTTTTTTTCGGTTTTTTTTCTTTGCGATTAGATTGTAAGCTCGTTTTAAGGCGCTATCTCGTGTTTACGCGAATCTTGTTAGCAGCAGGTGCGCATCCTTTTTCCGCGCTGCGATCGGTAATTAGGGATTAGTCATCGACGATCCTCGATCAACGACGACATGAACAGTTAGCTGATAGTGGCGCACGATGCGTCAACCATGGATATTATATTGACGTATCGATGTCTCAGCGGTGTTCACGAGCATCGCCCAATTAACGGCTTCGTCCTTGTTTTTCCGACAAATACTCGTAAATCTCGGCGAAACTGACCGTACGATTTATCCACCCTCCATAATACTCGTAGCGCGCGCAATCGTTTTCCTTATTAATGTCGCACACGTGTTACATATACGTGACATGACGGATTTTTACGGGATCGTTCGGATTTCGAGAGATCTAATTTGTCGTGTTTTTCGTTTACTAGAATTTGCTCAGTATACATTTAGTCGGTATTCTCCACGCCACCATATATAGTAGCGAGAAAATACATGTATACATAGATTCGCAAATGTTTTCTTTCGAGAAAAATGTGAAACACCACATATTGTAGAATCGCGAGGAGAAGGTATTTTGCATTCAGGAAAATTCGTTATTGAATATTACGGTTGTATTATATAAGATTACAATATGTTTTTCCTTACTTCAGTAGAGTTTCCGTTACATCTCTCTTTCGAATATCGGAGAAACAAAAATTACAAAAAATTCTCCGGAGAATTTTATTTGAAGTTTACTTCTTCTCGCAGGTGTATCGGCAACGAGGGAATAATCCACGAAGGGTTCTCGTTCCATCCCTTCTGTTATGCGGCCGCGCGTGATACGCGACATCCGATCAAGCGCGGTTAACCCGGGCGCTAAGTTGGTTTTGCCGTATAGCGGAAACATTTTTGCAACTTCTCTCAACTATACGCAAATCGAATTTTAGTCACGTCAAAGGTAGACTACGAACGTCGACGAAACCGGGATCCGGGATATTAGCCTCGATCAGAGGAAGAGGAAAAGGGGGTGGGGAAAGGGCGAGAAATGGCAGGGAAAAGGAGGGGACAAAGGGTGGAAGAGAAGAGACGATACCGACGAGCATGTTTCGGAGCCGGATGGAAATTTCATTCGCTAGTTTTCTCCGCTTAATAAGACGAGAGACGGAGCCACGAGGTCGCTGCCGGTTCGCAGACTTCGAAAAGGGGAAACAGAAAGGGCGCAACAAGGGCGGGGGTGACGCGGAGAGACGCACACGGGCTGCCGGTGCGGGAAAAGGGGAAAACGCGCGGCGGGAGGGAGGAAGGGTAGGAGCCACGAGAGCGGCGGGGGGTTGCAGAGGGGCGGCCAGGACTGGGAGGCGAAGTGTCGTCGTCCGAATAACGGCCAAGCGGCATCGACCGATCTTCCTGCCCCCGGCCCGCACGAAGCGTCAACTTGTTTCCCTTCTGCTGCGCAAATATCGGACCTTCAATTTGCCCACTGCGGTCCGCTAACGCGATTGTCTTCAGCGAGCTGTCCATGACGCGGTTGTTGCGTGACGCGTGATCGGGGTATGACGGACTAAACGGGTTCTCGAATTTACTTCGGGAACGCGTACGCCCGAAATCGCGAACAAATGAATTCTTGCTGTCGAATAAGCAAACACAGCGAAACAATAATTAAACAGCGTCGATTTTGCGTGATCGTTGTTGTTTTTACAATATATTGTTGAAAATTAAAAATTAAATGGTATTTTTAAAAGCGCAATTATTTGTGTGCGATGAAATGCATCTTTTTTCCTAAATTTTAGCGTATTCATATGATAGTAATTAAAAATATTTTTTGTCAATGTAATTCGACGTATGTAAGTTTTTGCTATTGCGAATTATAAATTTTTTTTTTTTTAATTATGTAAGCTGCATTATTCTCATTTTATTATAGATTTGTCATCTAAAATCAGAGCCAATGGAAGACTACGAAGATGACGATGACAGGCATTATTGCATTAAATGTAGTATGACAATACACGGTCTTGACAATTACGTGCGGCATCGGCGTTTGATCTGTCGACCGCCTGACGATAAAAAAGAGACCTTTCACGTGTCACCCTCAACGCCGACAACAGTATCCTATCCCGAATTCTTAAACGCGGACGCTTTCTTCAGTTCGCTGGAATTAAAGAGCAGCGCGAAATCGAATAATCGACGTGACGCCGAAGAATCTGCCTTGACGTTGTTGGAAAAATTCAAGAAAGATGATAGAGAAAAAAAGGACGAAAAGAAAAGTCAAATGGATTGCGACGAATCCAGCGTGAAGGATAAACTTCACAGCATGCTGCCCGCTGTCAGCGACTTGGATGATCCAACCGATCAATTATGCATCCAATCTCTCAAGCAGACCGATCGAAAAAGACAAGAGAATGTTCAACGAATGGAGTCTGATCAGCAGAACTGGTTGGAGGACACAAGTGTCATTCTCGAAGACCTGAATCTGAATAGCGAGAACAAGGAGATACAGAGATTCGGCTTCGGGTTCCAACAGGGCAGCGTCGGGGAAGACTCCGACGACGACGACGAGGATTTGGAGGACGACGATTTGGAAGAAGACGATTCTTATTCGGATTCTGACGACGGTGAAAATCGGGAGCGTCCGCCGCGAGGCCATACCGGCGGCAAGTGGAAACCCGAGCTCGACGATTTGCCGCAGGACATGGCACATATGCATGAGGACGACGTGGATCTCGAGGATGATCATCAAGAACATCCTCCGCCGACGTACACCGGCGGCAAATGGAAACCTGCGGAGACATCGCAAGTAAGAAGAGATAAACTTAGTTTTAGAAAATGAAATATATTCTAGAGAAAAATTAATTGTTAGAAATTAGAATTTTTTTTTAACGAGTGCACACTCACATGAGACGCAAGCGCAAAGATGATGATGATGATGTGTTAGACAAAGAGATATCAACCATTACAGAAGGATGAGGAATACGAGAGCAAGGACACGTCCGGACAGCCGCCGCCGGAGCACACGCGAGGGAAATGGGTGCCGGGTGCACAAACGGATATTGGTGTCGAATCGGGATATTGGTGTAATCCTTGCGGTAGGAAGCTTGCCTCACGAGTGGTCTACAATCGGCATCTGCTCTCCAACCTGCACGCCAGAAGGAGTATGAAGGAGATTGACAGAGATATCTTTCCATTGAGTGAAATAAATTTGCGCAGTAAAAGACTGGCCGCCCGACAGACAGCAGTAAAGGTAATCCTAAGGACATGTTACGAACCTTTTTTTATTTTTATTGTTCTTCTGTTATAAAAGGTGTATAAAAGTATATATTGCGGAACACCCCGTATGTCCGTCGGTATATTGGATTTAATTCGAGTTTTACTTTCTTTAGCCATTTTTTTTTTTTCAATTACACAATATCAACACATATGTACGTAAAAAAAGACGCGAGGAAAAGTTTAATCTTTCTAAACCACAAAGATCGGTTAATTAATCTGTATTGTTAGAAAATACCAGAAGAAGAGCCCGAGATAAAGAGAGGAAAAAAGAGAAAGAGAAAATATGACGCGAGCCAAAGAATATTGTATATCAACTGTGAGATGTGCCACGCGCGCGTGAGGAAGCTCCAAGTTGGTAAACATTTGCTCTCCCATTACCATTGCCGTGTGGCGGGAGTAAATCCTCGCAATCGAAGGGAGCGCCGTTTTCTGCTGGAAAACATGGCGTACGTGGTTCGACAGTGTCCTTTTCAATGCGCGCCTTGTCGTTTTTACTGTAACACTGAGGAAACATTCCTGCTCCATTGGCGTTCCAATCTTCACATTGAAACCATAAAAATGGTGAGTAAGTCGAATCAAGAGTATGAACGATTTGCATTTATCCGCGAGTTTTATAAATGTTAAGTAAATATAGGTACAGAGTTTATATTTAATACATCGGAAACGGTCAAACAAGTGTTTGATGCTGATTTCATCTAATTAAAATATGTTGTAAAATACGCGAGTTTAAAAGATATCTTTTTTTAAATACCTTTGAAGTTTAAAAAGTGACATTTCTTTGAAAAAAACTGATTTTTTCTTTTAAAGCGGATATTCAAACAGATATGAAAAAATATTTCGAGCAAAATTACTTTTTATATATTTTCTTTATTTTTCTTTTTAGAATGAGAGCGATTTGCGATGTGTTTCTTGCAATTTTTGCTGCAAAAACAATAATGCAATGGAGTCTCATCTTCTGAGCACGGCTCATCGTGACGTAGTATCGATGATGAACGGTTCTGTGCCGGTGGTAATTGGTCGTCACCTAGTGTTGTCTTGCACCACTTGCAACCGTCAGTTTCAATACAACTTGCAGCTGCGATTGCACATCAAACAGACTGGTCACGAGAGCCAAACCGCTTCGGATTCATATCAGTTATTTCTTAAATGCAATTTGTGTTCTAAAGCTTTTCGGTCTCAGCTCGCGCTCCAACGTCATCAGTTGCTCGCGCACAAAACCAAACACGATGACGCGAGTGTAAATAAGAGCAAGATGCAACTGGCAGTGTATTATTGCTCATATTGCTCAATGAACTTCGCCACCAGAAATGATGCGATTGAACACAGAAGATCATCCATTCACAAAGAAGTCGTTAGAGCACAAAAGAATAAGAATGGACAGTCAGGAAAAAACATGGAAAGAGTGTGTCCTCATTGCGAGGAAAAACAGTCGAACATCATAGAACATAAAACTCATCTGCTCGATCATCATCCGGAATTATGCCACAGGTAATTCTGCACTGTAAAAATGATTTAAAAACAATTTGTTTTAAAATAAAGATTTGAAAAAAAATTTAAAGAGATGCGCACATTCTGCAATTTCTTTTGAACAGGTGTCCTCAATGCAACATGCTTTTCGCCTTGTCACAAGACGTAAGCGGACACACGCGTGAGGGCAGGTGTGTGAAAAAAGACGAGTTAAACATGGTTGAAACGATACGCGAGAGTAAAGAATTGAAGTGTCACATTTGTATCTACTCGACGAATTCACAATCTGATTTTATGTATCACGGGATTCTCCACAACGGCCCTGTTGAAACTACGGACGGAATGGCCATGTTAAACAAAAAGTACGTGAAATATTGCTGTCCGATATGCAACAAACTCGTTTCGAGAGCTTCACTGCCGTATCACGTTACGCAACACACCGGGGAAAAACCGTTTTCTTGCACGAAGTGTTCGGTCTCGTTCACGAAGAGATCGGACCTCATCGTTCATCAGAAACTGTGCAAATCCGCGGAATCATCGAGGCTGGATAAAACTGGCCGTGCGCGAACTTTCATTTGCGGAGAATGCGGAGAGGCTTTTTACACTAAGTGAGTACAACTTAATTTTTTAATTATTCTTATA
>QVNV01023889.1:0-15709 GCA_014825455.1 Pseudomyrmex pallidus | reverse complement strand
TATATATTATTCCTGCGCATATGTGTGTGTATTTCGAATTTCGATAATTGTAAGCTGGGAAATACACAATATGGATTTCTTTTTTTATTTGCAATTCACTGTTACATGTATGTGCCTAGTTATTAGCCATGTTACATTAATTATAATTATCTATTAAAACACAACCACAATATATTGTATGATAATTTAATCCATACTCTACTCCGGTTATAATAAAAACAAAAAAAAATAAATAAATAAATAAATGAATAAATAAAATATGTAACAAGTTCTTCGATATCAAACTCTATATGATATATATATATAAATATATATATATATATATATAATTATTATGGCGTAATGTGTAAAGAGCTCATATTTAGGCATACGTGAAGTTTAATAAATCGGAATACAATTTTACGAATTAACATGTTTATTCACTTTCGTAACTTTTTCCTCGTTTTGCAGATAGAACAAGTTCTTCCCCCCCTTTCCCCCGCCAAAGCGCGCGGTAAGGATTGACTTGTAACTTTATTAAAGGAAAAAAAATAAAACAATTTGAGGCTGCGCTGTCGACTCAGAAAGAACGACGGCCGATTTGAAATTCGCGCCGCGCGATCGGAAATCGTGACGTCACGCGCGACCCGCGCGCCACAGCGGTCGACGAGCGAACTGCCTCCGTGTAAACTGGCGTTTCAACAACGAAAACGAGATTGTTACAAGGTAATAAATAATGTGCATTTTGACCACTCTGGAGAAAAACAAATTGCGTAAGAACGAACAGGTGAGAACGAGTGGATATTTACAAAAAATTAACGCGCGCAGACGCGATAATCTATAGGCGATAAGAAACGCGGTTGTTTGTTAGGTTGGCTGGTCAAGTGGTCGCGATTGTTTTCGACGAAAAGTCAATGCAATCCGTCTTCCTTATCGCAACATTCGACACTTTCGTCAAAATGCAAAAAAAAACAGAAAAACAAGTTGTTGACTCGAAATTTAATTATCAAACACTTGTCAAGCGGCAATCAATATTAATTGTCAGACAGTCGTCGCAGACAGTGTCATCGTAGATAAGTTTCTTATCGTATTCGGTTTTGAATAACAAGCGGCGTTAATTTGCGAATGCAATAAGCGGATTGCGCGCTTTTATTGTGTCGACGTTTTTATTTTATTTTTTTTTTTTTTATCTCGACACTCGCGTCACGCGCGTTGGATTATTTATTGCCAATTTGCGCATTGCGATATCAGAGACGGGAAAAACGTTGACGGATTTACGATCATAAACACGATCTTGCAAGTCACGCGTTTGTACAGAAAGAAAATTAGAAATTTACAAAATATTTAATTAATTTATTTATTTAGAAAATATTCGAAACGTTGAGAATTTTTGTGATCAACGTTTCTTAATCGTTTCTCCAACAAATGCCCGGTCGTCGAGACGTTTATTTGACATTTTTGCGATACATTTGCAATCTAAGAAAGTATTGTGACACTTTTGCAATGTTTTTTAGCAACATTTCGTGACGCGGAGTCGGACGGGAACACGCCAGTTTTTTCCTCGGAAACGTCTCGTGATCGCCGGAAGCGCAGAAACTTCGGACGCGAGCTTTATCGCCTCGAACGGAAATATTGCGGGCGTCTCGGGTGTTTTTCCACCCCGCGACCCCCGTCGTCGCGCAATTTCAAAAGCCGGACCCCGGAGCGCGTGCGGCGAGAGAGACGCGCGTGGGAGTCTGTTACCAACCGCGATTGCGCGAGGATTCGTGACGTCAGCGCCGACAACCGGCGGCAATTGGACGATCGCGCGAGGACGCGGTGCGTGCGAGCGAGGTCGCGCGTCTCGCGCGGCATTCCGGTAGCGGCGGCGGGTCCTCGTCGCGACGTGCGTGCGGCGACGTTCGTGACAGTCGGTTTCAGGAGCTTTCGGCAGACGTGGCGAGCACCTGTCAGGCTTCGATTCGCGTGAGAGGACCACAGACAGGAGTAGACGCAGAGAGAGAGAGAGAGAGACTGGAGAAACGGGATTCAACGCACGGACCCCAGCCACGCGAACGTCATGTCTCCGTCGTCTCGAGCCGAGCTGGACGAAACAGCTGTCGAGAATTTTCGCGAGTATCTGCGGATACCGTCGGTGCAGCCTGACATCAATTACGGTGAGCGATCGCGGTGAGATCTTGTTTTTTGCGGAATGAACAAGCGGGATGTCGAAAACGCGGTGAGAGAGCGACACGGATTCGCCGCGAGAAAACGTTCGACGCGGCGGCGGGACGCGCGGAGATTTCATTCCCTGACGCGCGACTTTTCACCGGAGCAGAAACTCGAGGAAAACCTCGAGAAAGAACCTCTGAGTAGCGGTAAAGGAGAGAAGACGCGCCGTTCCCTAAAAGAAACGCGTGGGATCTGTGTCAAAATCAGAAACGGCGAAACCCACGCCGACCGGTTGCGCGTCCCCGAATGGGGCCGCCAGAACGCGCTTAACGACGCGTTTCCTCGTTAAGGCGAATTACCGCCGACTCGTCGGCGCCCGCTCTCGGATCACCGCGCGCCAACGAGTCGCGCGACGCGCGAGAAAAATCATCGACGGTGTCCCGCGTCCCGACAAAGCCCCCGTCGCCGAAGCGCGAGACGAAATGGAGATAGCGTCGGTGACGCTATCCAGCCATTGCATTGCCCCACCCTGCCTGCGACCGAGTTTATTTCTGTTTTTATTCCCATTTTCGTCGGAATCGGCCGCCCCGCCGCCGATCCGTCCGGACGACCGTTCCGCGACGATCTCCGAGTCGCAATGCGCTTTTTTTTCCGCTTTCGTTTCGTCGCGACGCTCGCCGAGATTACGTGACCTAGATCGAAGGCGTCCGGGGAGATCGCGATTTTCGACTCAATTTCTGCCACGTTGGAAAATTAAAACGCGAAGCGCCAAATTCGTAAACAAGCGACTCTTGTCTCGCAAACAGATTTGATGCAATTAAATGGATAATTTTATTACCTTTGTGTTTGCGCGAAAAATCATGTGACAAGACTGGCAGATGTGCGTGACGCCTTGCGTGTTTAAACCGTGATCTCTTTGATAAGAGAAAGATACGAAAATAGATTGGGGTTTGTCGTGTGGTCGACGTCAGAGGTCACACACGCAGTTGATAACCAAGTTAATTATTCAATTGATGCGAGTGCAGTTTGAAATCTCTCTTATCAAAGAATTACTCCTGTGAATTTATCCAGAGGGTAATTTGGATTTTACGCGACACATTAGTTACATAACACATATTTGAGGTCGTTTAGATCCTGAATCAACTTCCATCGTTCTATCTGTTGTCATCTTTCATTTCAGATGCGTGCGTGGAATTCATCATCAAACAGGCGAAGTCCCTCGACTTGCCGGTCAAGGTCTACCATGTTCATCCCAAGAAACCAATTGTGGTTCTCACGTGGGTTGGAAAGCAGCCAAAAGAATCATCGATTCTCCTGAACAGTCACATGGACGTTGTACCGGTTTTCGAAGTAAGTGCAACAATCATCTGACGCTGTGAGTTGGTCCGCATGGTTGGCTCTTGCCCCGCGTATATTAACCGCGCGATTGATATCTAGGACAAATGGACCTATCCGCCGTTCAGCGCCCACATGGACGAGGAGGGCAACATTTACGCGCGGGGCAGCCAGGACATGAAGTGCGTCGGAATAGAGTATCTGGAGGCGATTCGCCGACTCAAGCTGCAGGGCGTACGCTGCGAGCGCACCATCCACGTTTCGTTCGTGCCGGACGAAGAGATCGGCGGTGTTCTCGGAATGAAGGACTTCGTTCACACCGATGATTTCAGAGCTCTGAACGTGGGCTTCGCCCTTGACGAGGGTGTGTCCAATCCGACAACCGGGTGCTACTATCTGTTTTACGGAGAGAGATCGATCTGGCACATGCAAGTGAGATGCAAGGGCAGTCCCGGTCACGGCTCGATTCTGATGGACAACACGGCCGGTGAAAAACTGAGAGTCGTGATCGACCGCTTCATGGATTTTAGAACTCAGGAGAGAAACCGGCTGGGAAAAAACACGGACGCAACAGATCTTGGCAAAGTGACAACAATAAATCTCACGAGAATTTGGGTAAATATCACGCGGGTGTTTAAAAGAGTTTAAAACTAATGAGAGTTGTTGAACATTGCTTCGCCATATCTAAAATATGTAAATGGAATCAATGATGACTTGTTCTTTTTCTTCACTAATACGAAAAAAAAGGAAGAAAAATGGAAGACAGTTCTTATCTTTATGTAAAAAAATTACAATTTGTAATGAAATTCCAAAGAAAACCTCATTTAAATGCATCGGCTAGCCATATACTTAAACCAAATTAAATGGCGATCGTTTGCTTTACATGTCTGTTCCATTGGGATGTTTATATTTTCTAGTAAGTATTAGAAATACACTTGAAACGTTAATTTCTGAATTTGAATTAAATAACAACAGATTCGAATTAAATCCAATTAGGGAAGTTGATAAAAATAAGTCGCCCTTGGGAGCTAAACACAGTTGATGTGCAAATATTATTTTTTTATTTCCTTCTGCATTATTTATCAATTATTGTATTAGTTGTTGTATCGAAAAGAATCAAAATGTACATGTAAGAAGAAATTAAAATACAAAATATTTTCACACCAACCAACACACACAACTGTGTTTGGTTTCTAATGAGAAATTTGTTGAAATACTACAGAAATTGACTGAAATACTATATAAAAAAATATTAAGCGCGCTCAGAGTTTATATTCACATTTATGCAGTTTGTATCTGAATGATTGACATCGTAGCAACGTGTTTTATGTAACGTAGATCGTAATTACGTCGCAACTTCGTTTTATCAAGTCTTATGTAAAATTTGTTAACCTGATAAGCGTGTGACTTATCTCATGTTTGTATTTAGCATTTTTTTTTTACCTTTTATCGCTTCGTCTATTCATAGGTCGTTTGATAAATGTGTGCAATTTGCAGGGTGGAGTACAGACTAACGTCTTACCTGAGGAACTGAACGCCATGTTCGACATTCGGCTGGCGCCTACCGTCGATCACGACGAGTTCGAGAACATGATCAAGCGCTGGTGCGAGGAAGCGGGTCCGGACGTGACCTATCTGTTCGAGGAGAAGAATCCGAAGATCGAGAGCACCAAACTCGACAGTTCGAATCCTTTCTGGCTCGCCTTCAAAAAGACTTGCGACGAAATGGGCGCCGAGTTGAAAATCGGCATCTTCCCCGGGGGCACGGACAGTCGTTTCGTACGCGAGGTAAGCATCAAACTGCCAGTTCGAATTTACACAACAAAATAATTTTCTTGAATGCAAATATATTTTCTTTAAAAATTTTTATTTGTTTGGAACAAAAGTAGTTTTACAAATAATTTTTGTGCCTTTTGCAAAAGATAAAAAAAATAACCCAATATTTTTCCACTCCACAGGTGGGCATTCCCGCTATCTGCTTCTCTCCGATAGACAACACAAAGATACTTCTCCACGACACCGATGAATATTTGAACAAAAACGTGTTTCTGAAAGGAATAGAGGTGTACACCAAGATAATACCTGCTGTTGCCAATGTTTAAACGAAAAAAAAACACGTATATATAAATATGATATACCGCATAAATACTCTACGACGGTGCCATAATCCTCCGCTTTGCAAAACTATCGCAACTGAGCCCGCCAGTGATAGAAGATTCATTCAAGGATTTGGAATCCAAATGTGCAATAAGATATACACTGGTTTTACAATATAGTTTTTACAATATATATATAATCTATACAGAGTTTATACATATATACATAGAGTATATATAAATATTATTAAACGGTACGAGAGTTTATTGTTGTTGGATATATTTTTCTCCAAAGACGAGCCAAATGTAATAAGGGGAAGAAGACTGATGAAAAACCCCTGTGAAATATACGATATCAAACACAAGACTGGAATCTACTAACCTGAGAGATAAGACGCGAAGAGAAGCGGCAAAAATTGAAAGAGATAACGGAGGAAATCTAAAGAAGAATCTGCGAAGAAACGAGAACGGAATGTCAACGCACACAAGAGGAGCGAAGATGAGCAGCAGCCGCGGAGACAATTGTGGAACACAAAAATCGGAGTCTTCTTATCTTATCTAGCGCGAGGAACAAAAACTTAGAAGAGAGAAAGAAAAAAGGTGAAGGGGAACATATCACATTATACCAGAGATTGTTTTTTTTAAAACAGTTTATTGAAAAAGTCTATATAATATGTGTATATACATATTGTTATGTTGAAAGAAAATAGACGAGTTTGTATATTGCCAGAGAAAACTTCACATATTTTTAGAGACGAAAACTCTTGGATGCGATAAGAGAGAGAGAGAGAGAAAAGGGACTGACACGCGAACGATTGCGTTGTCGGATAAAACAAAACAAACGGATAATAATTTTCTGTTGCGAAAGAATGTAATCTCGAGCGATAACTCAAACGAGTAAAAAAAAAACAAAACACACAAAAAGGTAAACTTTGTACAAAAGAGAGACAGTTGGTTGATTTCGAGCAGACCTCTCGAACGAGCTGTCTCGAGATCTCGTCGAGGAGCACGTTTCGCTCTCTCTCACACACACACACATCACGGGAGAAGTGCGGGGAAGACGGTGACGAGCCACGCGGTGTGTATTTGCCTCGCTCGGAGTCAATAAATCCCCATGTGCCGGTCGCGCGTATATACATATATATATATGATATGTGTGTGTGAGTGTGTGTGCATGTACCTTCCCGCCATTATCGCGCCGTGTAGTGTTTCATTCTTAACACGGGATCTGCCCGACCTCCCTCCGTAGTGGCACAATGGACTCGTCCGTCACTTTACGATCCCGCACGCAGAACGTCGAGCGTTCGTGGCCCCGAGTTCGCGGACGACGTCGGCGCGTCGCGCGAAAAAAATCGCGCGTGTTCCGAAGCGCGACCGGCGAGTCGGAAAAGTGAAGATAAATGTGTTGTCGTCGCGGCGACGAGTGACTTGCGAGCGCGCGCTGTGGTGTTTTGGGTTCGGCCATTTTCCCGTGTATATGTGTGTGGGGAAGGTTAGGGAACCCGAGAGCGGGCCGATAAGTCGGATAAGTGCGTGCTCACAACGGGGGAATCTCGTTCGGATCGCGTATCTCTCGATTGTCGCGGCGGCCGATCGGCGACCGAGCGATCGCGAGAACGTGCGCGGATCGTCGGTTTGGAAAATTTGCTCCTACGTGAAAATCCACCTTTGTCAGCCATGTGCATTGCGGCGCATCGTTCAAAACGTCCTCGCACCCCCGTGGCGGCGAGCCAATAGGGCGCCGGGCGCCGCGGCCACGTGACCCCGGCCGGCCAATCGGCGCCGCGGGATTTGAAATCGTGCGTGGTCTTTGTTCACGGACCTGCTCGTGTCAACCCAACGTTACTTCAGTTCCGTCAAGGGGCACCCGTGTCGGTGTACGGTTTATTCACGGTCGCTGTCGAAAAACCCGCCTCGTACGTAAATATATGTGTGAAAAGTGGTGTGCTGCGCGGGCGGACTGCGTGATTCGGGGATCGTCGAGCGCACAGTATCGTCGTACGGTAGGTCTGGCGCCATTATTGCGCATTAGAGATCACGTAAATACAAAATTTCATCGGCGTAACAGTGTTTGGTTGCAACAACGTCCCGTCTCGCGGGTTCTCCCGGTGGACCGGCGCGCTCTCGCGCTCGCGCGCGCGCGCGCTTTTCTCTCCATCTGTCATCGGCGAGAAATATCGGAGCGAGGGAGACCGACACACACACAAACACACAGAAAGAGAGATCGTTCGCGGTGTTTTTCTTGTTCGCCTTTGTTTGTTTACGGTGCGCGATCGAAAACCCACTACCCACGTCGCCGCCGAGTTTTGTCTTCCTCTCCCCTCGCTCTCCCGCTAATTCTCGGTCGATTCGCGGTTATTTCCGCGTCGCGGATTTGATAATCGGTGTGTGTGTGTGCGTGCGTGTGTGTGAGAGACGATCGAGTGTACAATATACAAACAAACAACCGTCTCCTCCTGATCCTTTCTGTAACATTGTAACAAATCCGCGTGAATGAGCGCGAGATACGTCGCGTAACGTTTCGGCGGGAAGGCGCACGAGCGAAGAGAGAGAGAGAGAGAGAGAGAGAGCACCGAGAGAGGCCTGGTGTGCGGTGCCTGTTTGTGTTTGTGTGTGTGCGTGTGCGCCAGCGGTGACCACGTAGTGTGAAGAGAGAAGGGAGAGTGTGTACGGGGATCGGGGAGGAGGGGTGAAGGGAGAGAAAGAACTAAGAAAGCCTTATGCCGCCTCGCGCGCAGTTTCCCCCGGGCGCCTGGAAGGCAAGTTAATTTAGATCCTATAAATAATAGAGCAATCGAAACAGAGAGAAAACGAGAGAGAGACGAGAGTAAGTATCGAGAATTTAAAAAAAAAAAAAAACGGGAGATAACGTTTTGGAAATGGGACGCGAAATATTCGACCGGAAAAACAAAGGAAGAAGAAAACGACTCTCGCCAAGTTTCGTGCGGCGGCGGCGGCGGCGGGAACGGACGAATGGGAAAAGAAAAAACGTGGCTCTCGAAACGCGACTCTGACGTGTTGTTGTATGTACGTACGTACGTGCATCCACCACTCGCGCACAGTCGTCGGAAAATGCTCGTTTTTCGCGTCTCCCGCGCGCGTTTTTTCAAATCCTCTTCGGCGAAGTCCCTTTTCCATTTCGCGACGACACGCGTTTCCGCGCTCCGCAAATCAGATACGCGCGTCCCAGGAAAAAAAAAATCGAGTCGCGGGAGTCGACCGCCGAAACGACGACGACGCGGCTATCGATTTCCATTTGATAGCCGCGAACGGTAATTTTCTCGCGGATTACGGACGTCGTTTAATTGGCCCGATCTCTTCTCGAAATAAACGTTGAAACGAGAGAAACACAAGCGTTTACCCGCTCGTCATCCGTCCGCTCGTTATTCCATCTCTGAGGTTTCGCTCTCTCGATTCTACTCTCGAAAACTGTGTGATCGGCGATTTTCCAAGTCGTGAATTCCGCAGTTGCTTCTATTTCGACGAGGAACAAAACAAATCCAAAACGAAGCAATTGCGGCGTAAAAAAAAAACCGCGTTGCGAATTTGCTCGAAGAGTTGCGTTTCAAAATTTCAACCGCCACTGAAACAATGCACGTAAATTATAGATTTTTTTTTTTACTGGTGCGGTGAACGCACGTCGGAATACGGTCCGAGCGTTTGGAAAAATCTCCGGAATGTTTCGCTTTAGATCTTTACAAATTTTTATTTTTTTCAAATATTTGGAGAAAGATAATAATATTAAAATGCGAATGTACAAGCGTTGGAGTCCCGCTGGCAAGGACGGAAAGGGACGACGACGACGATACACAAGGGGAAAGCGACGGGAAGGGCTGACCCTCGAGCGCTTTCCAGCCGCGCGCCGCCGGGAAAGCTATTGACCGTGAGAACCTTCCGGGAAACCCCGTACCCCCGAATCCCTTCTGGCCTCTGTGTGTGTCCGTGTCTGTGTGTGTGTGCGTGCGTGTCTCTCTCTCGCTCTCGCCATGTGCCCATCGCAGCAGAACGCATTTCTTAGGGACGGCCAAAATTCACATTCTTTCGTCTTCTTCATTCTTGCCTCAACAAGAGAGGAGCAAGCCGCATGGGGATAAAAAGGACGAGAGAGCGACACGAGAGAAGGCAGGTAGGACGAGAGAATGACAGAACGTCTCTCTCTCTCTTCTCTTCGACGAGATGGTTTTTTGTCCGCAAAGGTTCTCTCTCTCCCTTTGCGGTGAAAAAGACGAGGGCCCCGGCCAAGAGGAAATTATTATTTTCTGCACCGAGCGCACCGAGAATAAACTACATGCAACTTCCTCGAGAAATTTCCGTTTTATCCAGTAATAGATAATATTTTTTTTTCTCTCTCTCTCTCCCGCTTCGACGGGACGAAGTTGTGTGACATCCTTTTCACCCCGGTCACCGATCCTCTTTTTGTTTCCACGAAACTCTGTTTAAAAAAAAAAAAAAGACGTGCATCTCACGCTCTTTCATCCTACGTGATTGTTTTTTTGTTTAACGCCGGAGCTTGTGGCAATTGAAGCAAATGTCCCAACAAGTACCGGTGGTGATCGGACGTTTAAAAAATTCATTATCGCACCCGTCAATTTGACGAAAAACGTTTTTTTTTTTTCGCTATTATTTTCTCAACTTCTTTGATATTCAAACAATCGACAAAATCGGCTGAAAAATTTATTTTCAACGAAAAAGCGCCTCGACTTCTGCGATTTCTAAATTAGATTTCAATTCGAGCCGAAGATGTGACGCAAGAAATATTGAAATTCGTCACTTTGACGGGGGGGAGAGGAGGAAGGAGAGATTCGAAATCCCGTCATTTTTTGTTTCCAGCGCCAATGAACGTCCGGTCATTTTTTTATCTTACACCAGGTTTTGTTAAACAGTCGGAGCTTTCAATTTTACGCAGAATTTTCGACATAAATTCGCGAAAGGGCGGCGGCGGGAGGGGTTTGCGGGCACGTTTTAATTCGAGCCTGCGCGAAATCATCATCTCTCGGGCTGTTCTCTTCTGTCGTTTCGGGAGAGAATTTGCGAAACAATCGGCGCACAATTCTCGCGTCGTTAGACCTCGTAATCCGGAGACGAGCGCGATTTTAACGCGCGCTCTTCCGTTTCGCGATCTTCTTCGTTTTTCGAGCGATGACGCGAGCGAAGTAACAGGCGGAATAGAAATAATCGCCCTGATAACGCGTCGAGACGGGCCTTGTTTCTTTTTTCTCTCTCGCGCGAAGCAATTTCGCAGCCTCTCGGTTAAGCGCGCGCGCGATTCGCGACGAGTAAAACTCGCGAATCCCCGTCTCTCGCCGATGGAACTTGCTCTTTCCCGTAAAACCCGTCGACTCACGAACGATATAATATTGAGAAACGCGTTCCATTGTGGACTCGCGAAACGATAAACGTGCGAAATTTTGCAAGAGATCTCGCGATTGGCTCATCCCCGCCGGTGAAAGCAAAAAAAAAAAAAAAATTGAGTCCGAGACTCCGCTCTCGAGGTCTCTAGCACTCAAGAAAATTGGCAAAACGTGAGATTATCGACGCTGTTAAAAGGTCTCGAGATATTTGCGCGGCGGCTCTTCGCGCAAATCGAGAGAGAGAGAGGGAGGGAGTTCGTGAAAATTTTAAAAGAACTCTGTAAATTTAACGAACTGAAATAAACATGGAAAAATATTGACTGTGTAAAGAACCTAACAACGCGACGTACTCAAACACGGCCGCAGTAACATTTTGTCTCTCTCTCTCTCTCACAATACGACCCTAATTTTAATGTCTCGACCCCCGGATCTCCCCCCTGAGAGAAAAATAAACTGTTTTGTAAAATATTTAAAGTCGCGACTCGTCGACGAGACGTCGCGGAAATCGCGGATAATATCCCAGTTAGATTCCACACACACACACGCACTCACGCACGCGTGCTGCAAGAGAGAGAGCATTACATAAAATAAGCGAAGTAATCATGATTTAAGACGCCGTAATGACTTCAACTGACTGTGCGGTAAGTACGTTATTACGGGGCCTGGCTGTGATTTAGAAAGGGACAGTAGCTCCTCGCCGCGCTCCTTTCTAAATTATAGCGTTCGCGAGTGATACGCGCGAGGAGGAAACTATCGCGTCCCGCTCGCGCGATAAGCGCGCGCCGGGATCGATATTGGCGGTGCGAACGTGGTGGATGGCCGTGTAAACTGGAACGCGCGCCGCGACGTGGTGGACGAAACGATTTTTCACAGTCGAAACGATTTTTTCGTCTCGATCGAGTCGATTGATTTCCCGACCCCCAAGAACTCCCCCAAAAGCGCGCGATTGGACAATTTTTTTTTTTTTTCGCGCCAATTCCGCGCGGCCACGTGCGTGCGGGATGCGCGCACAGACCACGTCATTGTGCCTCGTCGTGTCGCTTCGCACGCGGCACGTATCGATATTAAATCCGACGATCGTCGTCTCTCCCCGTCGTCGGTTCGAGCACTCGATGGGAACGGGTCGACACAAATCTCGAATTAGCCTTGCGGAAAATTCGGCTTGAAAGTTCGACCGGCGTCGGCGTGTCAAAACCCCGCCGAGAAGACGAAGATAATTGAAAGATCGAGAGCAACGGTTTTATTTTTGCGTCGAAGTATTTGAAAATCGTTTTAGTTCGCTTTTCTACATTTTTGACGCACGTCTTTTCGAAGCGATTGGAAAAAAAAAACCGCGAGACTCTATCGGGAGCGCGACGTCGCTTTTCTCGGAGGGAGGGGGAGGCGGGAATTTAATAACCGGTCGCTGAAATCCGCATGTTGCGAAATCCGATCTTCTTTCTATTTGCGCCGGTTTTTCTTTTTTTTTTTTTTTAAGCGAGCGATGTTGTGTGGATTAACGAGCGATCTGCGTCGCGCGGAAGACCGTAAGGGAGACGCGAAAAGGGGAGACGGGTTAGAGAGATTTTCAAATGGGTTGCCGCGCGCCGAAGGGGGAAAACACTACCGGGGGAGAACGGTTGTGTGTTGGTTGGAGTGTTGCCATCCTGACGAAAGCTGTGCCGCTGCCCCGGGAGGGGTATATATCGGTGCACATTGCGCGCGGAGAAGTGCACACTCTTGCAGATAGCCGCGCGCGCCACGCGGCGATCGGGGGAGGAAGGGGAGGAAAAGGATACGACGAGGGTGGAGAGACGTGGGGAGCGCGCGCGCGCGCGCGGTCGTCGGGGGGGCGAGAGAAGCGTATCGGATCGATACTCGGGCAGAAAAGCGCGGGCAGAGGCGGCGGCGGCGCCGCGACTGTGTGTTGTATCTACGGTTGGTCCATCGCGAGATTCAGATGCTGCGGCGGCGACCGGGCGCAATCTACGCCCGGAATCAATGCTCTCGGATGCTCGTGTCTCGCGCGCGGAGGAGGAGAGTTTGGGGGAGGAGAACATTCGGTGTCGCGCTTTCATCTCTTGAGCTGCGCAGTCTCTGCCGCTCACGTTCGAGGGACCAAAAGGAAGAAATGAGAATTTTTTTGCGGACGCAAACAATTGATGTTTTTTTTTTTTTCTCAACTCGCACCCGAAGCGCTGGCCGAGAAAATGATCGATCTGTCTATCGGTGCCTCGTTTCGGGGGCGCTTGAAAAGATCGCGCAACGCGCTGAAATATTAAATGAAGCGACGGACGAGAAAGGGGATGGCAGCAAATTGTTGCAGGGCGAGTCGCAAACTGCTCAGCACGCAGACACTAGTTTCCGCGGCGTAAATTCGTTGCGAGACTGTGTGACAGTTTGTATTTTTAATTATCCGCGATAAACCACCAAACGTCACGCACATCGCGAGGAGACAATGCGATATATTGACTTTTCGATAACAGGAAGCAGGGACCGCGCGAGACTCTCTCTCCGTGCGAGGGCATGTCGTTGCAAAACCAGCGCAACCACTTCCGCTCACGTGGAATTTCGGAAACCGTTCCCGGCTGCGGCAACTGCCTCCCTTTTTTGAGTAAAATAAAATTGCTGCTGATTTTGCAAAGACAATCTCCTCTTCATTGAAAATCGATGTCGACTCTCCGAGTGGACTTGAATTCTAGGCGCTACAATTCCGAGTTTCCGAACGGGACATTCTTGTAAAGACGCCGTCGTCTCTCGCTTTTATCTTGCAGACGACGAATTGAATGGAATTGAATGGATACCGTAGCCCCAGCGTACAGCACCAGCGTAAGGATGGAGCAGAGATTGTCCGAGGATCCACTGTCAAACTGTCTGTTTAATAGCGACAGCATAACCGACGCCATCCAATTTCGACCGGAAATGTTCCACATGGACATCTGCACCTGCGACAACACCGGTAGCTCGCTCGACTATCTCGGTCTTGGTTTCGGCTTCAACAGTCAACTACTGTCGAATATCGAGGACGATCCGATCGGTTTCGAGAAAAGCCGCAGCTCGACCAGGTGAGATTCGCGCGAGAAAATCTCTCGTTTCGGATACTTGTCAATCGCGTAGGTAATTTTTCTCATTTAGAAATGAAAGAAAGGAACTCGTTGATGAACAGTTTTAACAATAATTTTATTATAGTCACACAATTACAAAAATTAGAGTCAAATACAATTGGACGTGCAAAAGTCAGTTCAAACGGCGAGGCTGTTCCAAAATCTTGCCCTAAAACTAAATATAAAAAACAAAAAATAATTAAAGACGAAGGAGAAGGTTGAGTGAAGTGTCTATGATTTTTCAAACAGCAATCTGGAAGATCTGAATCTCGACAGTGACAGCGAGTTGGCGTTGACGCTGGATCCGAACCTGATACTGCCGCACAACGGGCCTATTCGCAGCCCTACGCCCGGTAGCGAGGTACCGATGCTTGGAGCAAGCACGAAGAAGAGGAGCGTTATCAAGCTCGAGGAGGAAGAGACGGAGAACGATAGCGAACCCGAGCGAACCGAAAACGATGAGGAGAGCGAGGACGAGGAGGAGGAAGAGAGCGAGAACGAGGAAAATGAGCACAACGAGACCGAGTACGAGACGGCGGAAGACGTGACGGAAGAGGAAGAGGAGGATGAAGAGGAGGAGGAGGAGGAGGAAGAAGAGGAAGCGGAGGACGAGGAAGAGGAGGAAGACGACAGGAACGCGATCGGTCGACGGCCACCGCCCTTGAGTTTGGAAACGCCGACGTCGATAGTGTCGTCGACCATGGCCGTTTACTCGTCGACGACACTGCAGTTGACGAGGGTGCAGATGCAGCAGCATACGAAGAGCATCACCACGACGAAGGTTCACGACATGAAAATGCTGACCGCCAACTCGACGGTGGGCGGCCAGACGTCGCATCACATACGCAAACAGGTCTACAACAACAATCTGCACGATATCGGTTCGAGCGCGGTTACGACCGTGATGATACAGTCCAAGCGCGAGAAAGACACGACGACGGGTCACATTGAAAACCCCTATCCGAAGCCCGCGTACTCGTACTCGTGTCTGATCGCGATGGCGTTGAAGAACAGCAGAACGGGATCGTTGCCGGTCTCCGAGATCTATAACTTCATGTGGTGAGTGTCTCTTGAGAATTTAAGAAAAATGTCCCAATCTTACCGGACATTTGCTAAAGAAGTAATTGTCAGGTCTGTGAATCAAACGTGACAATTTATTTGTTTATTAATTTTTAAAACGTTTGCGAATCTTCGCTTCAAACTCTATTTGCGCAAACACTTTGTTTATTTCTTTGACAAATGTCCGGCCAGTGGCGCTTGTCCGGTCGTTGTTGGGACACATTACCCTTATTACCGCGCGAAATGCGCGCGCATACATTTACAGGATTAAAGTGAAAGTACGAGGCAATTTTTATCGCGTTATAATCGAGACGATATTTTCCCTGATGAGCGCGACGTTGCCCCGTTCGTACGTTTATTTTTGGCCATTTGGCCGGAAGGATAAAAGGGGGGCTGGCGAGAGAAGCCCCTTCCGCGGCTTGGGTGTACGAAGGGGCAGAAGTATTGTCTTTTTCCCTCTTTTATTCTCGGGTTTTTATGGGGGAGGGGGGAGGGAACGGATGAGAACGAAGCGTGGAGCTGCCATTTTGTATGGGGGCCCTCGGAACACACACAATCCAGAAGCGCGTCGGGGTACAGTTCCCCTAAAAATCCAGCAGGCCCCGCTTCTCTAATCTATCACCTGCCTTCGTTTTTTTTTCGTCGTTTGTAATTG
>QVNV01023885.1:0-13451 GCA_014825455.1 Pseudomyrmex pallidus | reverse complement strand
TCTTCTTCTTTCTTCTCTCCATCTACCGAGGTCGGGAAGTTCAATCTTTTCGCGAAGTAATTAAAGACTCATTGTACAGAACGTGGCCGTAGAAATATATTCAGTTTCGCATATTTAATGCACGGAAAAACCTTGCACCGCGATGGTGCGCGTGCCGTGAAAGCGAATCATTTCGAAGGATATTGCATTACAAGGGAGGCCACCCCCGTTCGCGCAACAGCGAGAGACAGCGCTCGGCGTTGCGAGAAAAGGGCGAAGTTGTGGTAGGCTACGGAATGCAAAACCAGACGATCTAAAATGCATGGAGCCTTCGAACAGCTTTCTTGAAATATTTACACCGTTAAAGCACAATCCCTCGGCCACTATTCACCGTTCGACTCATCTGATGTAAAACTCATAGCTAGTAATTACACGGTGCCGGCCGCCGTTCTGCTTGCGCAAATAATTTAGATATCCAAATAGCGATAGAAGATCGCGTCCTTCCCTCTCTCTCTTTCTCTCTTTTTTGTAATATCCGTTTTTTTTTTATTGAAAATTGATAAAACACTTCTTGCATAAAATTTTGTTATATTTTATGTACGCATTTTATCACATAATCGTGAAATAAGAGCTTCGCAAAAGATTGTGTCAAGCATGTTATTATTACGAGTAAACAAATTACAATATTATAATTTATGTATTAAAAAAAAAAACAATATTCTCTTTTTCTTAGTTACGTAAGTGTTTTACCACAAAATCGATACACGGTGTTTTACTAATAAAATCAATCATGTGTATGCATGAGCGCGCGCGGGCGTCAAAAACGTTCTCTCAGAGATAGAAATTTTCTCTCTCTCAGAGTTTGACTTGAAAACCACGTCTTTATTGAAAGGAATTCAAGTTGCGCCTTCGATCTCCGGTGTTAAATTTCGAAACTTAACCCTTATGCCTCGGCGGAAACGACGTCGACGATCAGATGCTCTTTCTAAATAGCCGCGATAGTAGCGTCACGTTTCGGCATTCTAGCACGGAGAAAACTCTTTCTACCCGGGAATATTCTACACAAGAATATTCCCTCCCGCGTCCTTGCACGTACTTACCGGTGCACGTACACCGCGCGCGCGCGCAAGCTTTCGGGATTGGCAAAGTCGGATACTGCGGCTGACTGCCGCCTCCCCAGACGCCCACACAACGTACTTATCCGCTTTCTTCTTCCCCAAGACAATTTTCACTCTTCCGGGCAATGTGATTTAGCAGACCGAAACCGCACTTTCTATGCATATTTATCGGCGAGAAGTCACGGAAAAGAGCTTTATCCGGGCGCAACGTTTCGGTCGCTGAAAATTAGAACAACTCGGAGGCGCTCATGCACGCGCGACATACACGCGCGGGCGCGCATACATTGACGCCTTTTTCCAGAGAAGACGAGCAAGGTATTTTTTTTTTTCACACAAGCTGCACTAATATTACAAAATTCAAAGTAACACGCGTTATCTTTCTTGAGAACACATTGCGCACACTTTTGGGATAAAAAACAATTTGCAATTATAATAAAAGTTATTAATTTTGAACGAACAGCATGTGAGAGAATGTACAAGATTCTGGTTCTAATGGTAACGTATATACGCGCTTCTGCGCGCGATAAATAAAGGTGCGCATTTATAAATAATAATTATTTGGAATTTCAGGCTTCGAGAGAGATCTCCGTGAATACGGGAACTAAACTAGTTCGTTTCTCTCTTTACCCGTTGGTAAAAGTTTTTATGCGACACGATGGTATCGCTGCGAGCATTTCGCCGTGGTCCTCCGTTAGCCGCTCGCGAACGTAAAAGTTTGCTCGAAAACAGCGAGCCCAAGATATAAATGTCGCCGCGAAACGAAGAAGCCTGCATTCGTATCGGCAATCGCGCTCTCACGAAGGAAATTGTAAAATGCAAATGGTCGAGAATTTTAATCCGCGAACCAGCGCGGCAACAACATCCATAAGCCTCCGCTTGTCACTGAAAAATAGTGGAAATGCGACACTGCAATGAAAACGGAACGGTTAAAATAAACTTGTAAAAAAAAAAAAAAAAAAAAATAGATTCGAATAAAACGCGACGCGTCAGACTCGCGCAAACGGCTTCGCAAAAGCCGCTGGTCGGTCGAAAATTCGCGCGTATAATTACTAAATGTAAAATTAAAAATGCACAATGTCCTCCCTCGCCGTATTTTTTTTCTCACGTATTCCGTGACAATTATATAAGTTTTCTCTTCCGACGAAACTTTCTGCGACACTATTATTCTTAATTATCACTTTTTTCGTACTTTTTAATTTGCTTTTAAAACTTTGGTCTAAAATATGCGCTCCAAGAGAAACCGGGAAAGAGCAGACTGAAGGTAATTGAATCGATGGGCGAAGTCAAATGCGCACGTGACGATCGCACGAGAAAAGCGTCACATTTCCACGTTAACGAAACCAGTGCCACTATTATCCTTCAGGAGAAGCTTGCTTTAAGGGCAACGAAGAAAAGTATTCCGATTTCTCTTCTTTTTTTTTTTGTTGAAGCTCGCGGGGAAACAACACGGGGAGGATGATATAAAATTCGCGTGCGGGCTTGCAGCTTCGGTCGTTAAATATTTATGAGGCCTGGTTCTCTATTTTTTTTTCTCCCACTCTCTTCTCTTTTTCCCGACCGCGCCCAACCCGAAACTTTACAGTGGCGGCGCGGGTATTTGTCGGTGCCCGTCCAGCACAGCATCCGGACCGACGGGTCATCTGTTATAAAAATGGCGCTACGTTATAACCGAGAGGATGAGGACGCGCGAGAGAGTATGTCGTCGCTTCTGTTTTTTCTATCCGCGCGCGACGATTTCATCGCGCGAGTGATAAACGCGACTCTTTGACCCCTATCGACTTTCGTGCGCTCGCGCGCGCAAGTTCGACGGCTCGCTAATTAATCGGGCTGGAACGATAATCTCAATAACTTCTTCGCCGTTCGATTAACGGCATCGAGAACGAAGCAATCGCGGAAAGAAAATGAATATTGACACGCCCGCGAGGATCGTTAGTCTATTTTGACAATTCTGTCATTGTTTCTTCCTCGAATCGCCAAGCTCGAGTGAACTTAATTGCAATTTGCAGTCTCTCCGACTTCTCATCTTCTTCTCCCTCCTCCTCCTCCTCTTCCTTCTCGTCACCGCTATCTTTTATCTTCCTTTTTCTCTCACTCCTTATACTCTTTCTCAGGAGTATCGGGCTGCCTGCTTAATTTTATATTCCGGGCAGAAAGATTTCAGTAATAGCGCGGCAACCCCCTCATCGGAGCACACTTCACTTAATGGGTTGCTGACTTGGTAATTGCCAGTAGAGTACCACGTAATTTAGTCGTTCGTAACAAAGAGAGGGGGAATATATTACCCTCCCCTTTAAGTTAGGCCTCGCCCTCGACTTTAATGGAAATGCGAGTAAGAAAAATAAGTGCCTCCTCGTGCAAGTAGCGCGCACGGAGGCAGTAATAGTTTGTTTGCCTATGAATAAAAATACACCGAATATCTCGCGGGCGTCTCGCATTTTCTCGTATGAAAATCCAAATCTCGCGTAGTGCTGTAGCGCAGCTACATACAACGACAACTTTTCGGATGGATCGTGGAAAATTCTAAATGCGAACGTTCGGCTTTACGTGAGAACAAAGAAAATCCAGGGAGAAGATGGAAGAGGAGCAATATATGTAATTAAACGTTTGTTCCGCGCGACATGTAATTTACTTCTGTTCGAAAAATTACAAATTAAACAAATTTTAAATCTCCTGGTCAAACTTTTTTTCGACTGTATTTTCATTTCACGACTTCAGATAATATTTCGTGTGTTACGTCTTTCAAAAGTTTAAATAACCAGAGAACAATTTATATTAGAGTAAATAGCGCAATTAATCTTGTTGCAAAAGCACGCGCAAAGGTAGCGCATATGTACCTGTCTATAACGCGGCTTACGCGCGCTTCAATAGGAAAATGGAATACGTACCTTGTCCAATTATGCGGAAAAATACTTGCCGAACTGCGCCAGGAGCACTCGCGCATTCTTCGCGCGATTCGCAGCGTTTCAAGTTGGTCGGATTAAACGAGAGAGAGAGAGAGAGAGAGAGCTTTCGCGCGCGCGAAATCTCTCCGCGTTTCTGATACCGGCTACGAAATGCTACAGGTGTACATGCCAATAAAGCAGTAAACGGCAATTAAATCCAACATAGGAATTATGTTGAGCAATTCGCAGTTGAATCACGTTAAAGCGTGAATTCCTCGTCAAGGTTCTGTAACGCCGCAAATGAGGAAAGTATAACGAGCTTGGAATACTAATAGTATATGAGAGAGAGAGAGAGAGATATTTCGCTTCACACCTATTTAAATTGTCAACAAGTGAATTAAAAACGCGCAGAAATGTTGTTTTTGTATTTTTCGGACGGGAGGTAGCCAGTGTGGCAAATGTCGTTTCAAGATTTGTAATAAAAAAAAGTAACAATCAGTATATGTAATAATTTCTTCGCTTTAGAGTTGTAACAGACATTGTTTCAACAGAAGCGTTTAATCTCTTCACGTGCGAGAGAGAGAATATACATACATCGCTTCTATAAATTGCAGAGTTAATTGTACGTTATTTTAATATTAAAACGATATTCTTTCTCCTACGGGAAATAGCGTAGCTCTCTCAATCTTTCCCCCTAGGAATTGTATGTACGCACGCGATCGTTTTTTTTTTTTTTAGAGAGATTGCTAATAATCCAGTAGCGTGTGTTATCCATTTTTTACTTTAAAAGCACGCGGTATATATGTGGGGAATCTGCGTACGTGTAAATACTTGCTCATTACACGTGATGTGTAGATCGATTCCTTTCTTTTTTGCGCTATTTTTTCCTTGTTTACGCGCGCAACCCTTTCGATGAGATTCCATTTTTAGTTTGCTTTGAGACGCAACATGCATCACGCATCTAAATATAAAGCATCCGATTGTACGGATTGTTCGAATTTTCTTATTTCGCGCGAACACGTGAAAAGCGCGTTAATACTCGCGAAACATAAATAACCGATCAACTCTCTCTCTGGTATTGCGTTAGGCCGTAACACACGCATACGCAATAAAAATGTATGAATACAAATCTTTACGCTGAGAGAAATTGTAGACAAATTAATTTCGTCCCGTGAACGTATTAATTGTGCACTCTATTTCCTGTCTCTCCCTTCCCCTCCTCTCCTCTCTGTCTTTCTCCTTTCTACTCTCAGAATGTATTAACATTTAATCACACTTTAATGTGTATGCGCACGTACGTGATTTACATTTCAAATCCAGCTTACGTTCGCGATACATTTGCACCGCCCTTATCGTGTTCATTGATAACACTTTCTTATATCGTTTTGCCCTTTGCGTACGTCGCGCCGCGACATTTAATTGGCTTTCTTATTCGACACGATTTTGAATAAAGAAAGGCAATTTTTCTTACATGACGTATGCCCGAGTATGCCTCGAGTAGTACTACGGTCGATCGCGCAATGCAAATTCGAAACTTTAAATATTCCGAAGATTTTGTAGCGGCGATATCGATGCGAATTTATTCGTTACTCTATCGCGTCTGACAATACGTCCACGGTGAAATTTTTCTCATAGAGAATTCTGATCAAAGTGATATTTTCTTTTATTTAACCTGGTAAACATCAATAAATATTTAGTTTATGTGTCTAGTTAAATTCTAAGATTTATTGTTGACTAGCATTAACACGCCCCGGTGAACTGACTTGGTTTTTGTTCTTCTTTTTCCATCCCCTTTCCATCTCTCTTATCAGGTCTTTCACTTAAAAAAAACGTGTAGAGTTCTCCTTATAAAAAATCGAATAGTTATCGATGTAACAACTCGGCAATGAGGGTTGAATTAGTGGAAGTCGAAATGCGTTTCGGTAAACACTTCTTCGGCAAATTTATTTCGCGCATTTGCAAATGTGAAAGCGCCACAGGGGAATACATTTATCGTCCGCGGCAATATCGTGCGCGTACTCGCGACGAGCCCGATACATTGCTCCGGCAAAATACTCTTCGTTTCCTTATTTACGGAGGAGAAGGCACTGTGTGTAATGCATATTCTCCGCGCGCGAGAGAGTCATTTTCGCGCGAAGGCTTAACGCGTATTTCATGTTTTGCCGTAACGACGAGTAAGCTTCCCTCTCATATCGGTCGCGCTTTCGACTGTTCATTCTACGTAATCCCGGTTCTGACTGGACGGGAAATATACGCGCGCCTCTCTTGAAAAGCGCAATGAATAACACCGCATGCGGTCTGAACGCGCGGTTTCAGTTGGTTTCGTTTTAACATTTCGACCGATCTGCGCGACCAGTCTGCCGTGGCTGAAAGGGATCGACAAATAAATGCAACAATCTTTCAAAAAATTGATTGTTTTTTTGTCGTATCTGTATGTAATAAGTACAAATAGATACGCGCGCAAGAGAAGAGAATATTTCACTTTAGAACACTTGCGACTAAACAAATTAATTTTTAATAATCATAATTAATTGTAGAACGAATGCGGTTTTAGTTGTCATTCGACAACAGATATATGTTTCAACTTTGCGGGACTAAGTAGGAATAAACAAAATGTATAGTGGAAAATGTGCAATCGCGAATTCCGTGATTAAAAGGCCAAGTTTGCTTATAAATTTAACGCTGATAGCCTGCTTTTTTCTTCTTGTGCCAAATTCGCAGTTTCTATCTACTGTAATTTGTCCGGTTTCACCGGAAAATAACTAAGAAACTTCTCGAGAGGTAATAGTCTTCGTAATCACTCGGTTGCGCGCGCGAGAGAGCGAAGCAAATTTTAGATAATAATTATAGCGTCCCGCTCCTGTCATAAGCTTACCATCTTAATCCTCTCGCTTACGACTGTAAGTCCTACTTTAACTTCCGTATGCCGGTCGGAAAACGCGAAAATCAAGTATTACGTACAGATTAAATTTTGTTAACGCATCGACTTTGGTTCTGCTAATCTGTGAGCGAAACTCCTATGAGTTATGTAGGGTACGGTTCTCGAATTAACTTCGTGACGTTCGGTCAAAGCGAAAACGATTTATCTCCGTAGCTAAGTAGAAAATGTAGCTCTCGTAAAATTATTTCGTATTCTCGGAAACTCCGAGTGTATATATGTGTATATATATATATTATACGTCGCTGCGCCATTAAATTCTCATAATTACGTTAATCTACTTTAACCGCATCAGTGTGTTCATTATAAAATAATAAATTTTTATATATAAAACAAATATATTTATATATAAAATTCACTCGAATAATACGCAATTTCGAACAGATCACCGAAGAAAAATGATCGAGAAAATTTGATAATCCGCCGTTTGATTCAATAGCGTCAATATCAGCAAATAAAATTCCTTTAGGATAATCGCGCGTTATCGCATTGCGCGGCGGAAGTATTTTCCACAAGATTACCCCCTGAAATTTTAGGAAACCAACTGTCGGCGCTTTCAAAGAGTGCATCCACGATGCCCGATATATGCTGCTGCTCCTAGATGCAAGAATTCCCGCTTGAATGCGCAGAGCCGCATATAGCCACCTCTCGAGGACGAATGAAAGTGCACCTTCTGCGACTATATACTCACACGCGATTCTTCAATATCGATCACTCAGGAAGTTCTCAATAATCTCGCTCTCAAGAAACCAAGTTTTTAAATACACGATTTATATTGCGATATAAGGTTTATATATACACGTCGCGTTGTGAATACGGTTGAAAATGTAATTCACTCAATTGGCGGATCGCGCGCGAATTATTAACACTCTAGTGATAATGCGCGATAATCGCTCGTAGAACTTCACGGTGTAACCCTGATCCACTGCAAAACCGGTCGTGCGGCTTTTGTCAATTTGTCCGTGTCGCCGACACCGACAGGTAAATTAAACGGATAAAGGGCAGAAATTAATTTAACGGGGATTCAATTAAACAATAATAATTTATCGCGTCGTATGACATGCGGATGCAATACATTTAATACGATGACAAATGCAACATAAGTTTCACCGGTCGCTCTGGATAACAAAGAATTTGATTTTTTTCTTTGTTATTATTATTTTTTTTTTCTGTTACGTCCGTGTGCGAATGTTCGTTTCATATCGTTGCGATAACACAAAAGTTGCGCTACATTGCTCATGCCGTTTTCCTCGCGTTCGAGGCATACCATTCGTATCAGTTTTCGTTGCATTTGTTGTCTCTCCCGAGGAAAAGTCAAGCAATTTTTTCCACGCCCGCCCGCAGCTTTTAATTTTACCCGTTTCGCTTTTTTTCTTTTTTCGAACGTTCGGAAGTTAACACAATGGGCAAATGACTGGGATATCAGTGGTGGAACGGTACGATTAAAGGAAGTACTAACACGTGTAACACACACCGCGCGCACGCGCAACTCGTAAACATTATAACTTCTTGCACACGGAATGATATTCAGATCCGACGGTTCTTTTACTTCGGCATTATATTGACTGCATTTCTCTTTTCACGTTTCTTCGCCACCACGTACACACCTATAGCTTTTCGTTCCGTCGAACGAGAGCTCTATACAAGCTCCCAAAGATGCACCGAGAGTACATATACCTATATGTACGAACTCCTTTGTGAGAATCTTTCGTGCGATAGAAAGACGAGAAATGCACGCACGTGCTCGCTATTTTTATCCACGTCGGAAGTTAGCAATGGAGTATGAATTTAATATCATCGGAATATTTGATCAAGATTGTCGAAAATGTGTCTGTCGGGTATTCTCCAATACACCTTTTTGACGGCTTTTTTAAATATTCATTTGGCACGTCGCCGCCACGTGTCTTCTTTTTTTTTGAATTCCATACATTATGCCACCTCACGTTCGAAAATAAAAAAACGTGACCGATGAGAAAATAAAAACGCGATGACTGACCGATGACCGCATCGCAACCGGATGCGATGACAGGAGTATTGGAAGTTGAGGAGAATTAAATACTTGAGATTTTGTGCACATAGTTTTTTTTTTTTTTTGCGAAATTATTAAGAAACTCATAACTTATTCTAAAACAGAAAAGCGTCTTACCATAATTTATCTTCGGTATTATCAATCTTACTCGGTCTGTAAAATATGTAAATTTAACTAACCGCGTCGTGCATTGAAAACGAAGGAGAAGCAATCCGACGTGGTACACGAAATAACGGCGACCGCACTTTGTCACGGCTTATCTGCATTTTTTTTCTGTCTTAAGGTTTTTTTCCTATGTACTCGTTCCAGTCATATTGAGTTACGATGTCGGAAGTGAGAAATTACATGAATTTTCGTCGTGTACTTTGATTTACATATTGTCATGTGATCTAATTTACATTGTCATGTAATCCTAATTTACATTGGGATAAACTAAGTGATGGTTTCTCATACTAAGTAGCGTTTTGAGCTGGAATTAGATTTGTCTATGCAAACATCATAATATTGCATATCGATATATCGATCTCCTTTTTATTTCTAACTGCCGATTCGAGCAAAGTGTTAAAATTTGAGAAACTGAAATGTAATATTGAATAGATATATCATAGATGATCCATTCGACAGAATATACCCTCAATATTACATAAAATTCAGTTACGCATTCTTCTTTATGCAATACATGCTGATTGAAAATCATCATCTCGTTGTATCTCCATAACTGTGTCTATGCTCATCTCGAAATTTTTATGTGGAATAGATTTGAAAGCACAAAACCGTTGAAAACTCTCTTTTTTTTCAGTGTGCCCGCAACTTAATAAATATTTATAGATATTGATCAATTGTCGGTTTATTTTCTCTGAAATACGACTTAATTGTTATATGCGCCCATTTATCAATACAGAATAATAAAGGAGGAAGTTATCGGTTCATTTTATCAATGTATACTGTAGCTCGTGAAAAAAAAATTTATTTATTTTAATGCAAATTGCATGACAAAAATTGATATGTGGTTTTCTCGCTTCTAACCTCATAATTTAATATGTCTACAACGAGTGTCCGATCTTTAACTGCATGTGTTTTTTATTTTTTATTGACGTGACTGTGTCAGCGCCGGTGTGTGCGTTCGTATGTGTGTGTGTTTCATAATAAAAAAAAGAGTAAATTAAAACTACAGCAAAAAATGTAATACTAACCATTTTGTAGAATTAATTAAACAGTTTATCACACGGTGAAGCCAATTATTTTTGACACATTACATGTTTTAATCGAGACAGATTGAATAATAATATTATTGTTATACAGTACAGTAACAATTTATGGAAGAAATATTTGATTTCATCGATTGCAATATATGCATATTACATTTTTTCCACATTCAGAACGCGCATATTTGTGACAGTATTAAGAAAAGTAAAAACAAAAAACGCGCCACGCACATTCATCACAATCAATGAACTATTATTCTACTTGGTTATTCGTTCGAAAAATTTTATCGATAAACAATAGTCTGTTCGTTGTAGAATTGATCCGCGAATACTATCGTCAAAGAGCGCGCTCGATCAATAAATATTTTTCACGTTTATGGCGTGTGAATTCGGCATTGCTTAAAAATTGATACAAAAAGAAAGACCATACGCGCTGACCTTTAAGCGTATTTCATTGATCCCTCTATCATCTGTCAGTTCCCACACGAATATAACTAACACAAATAACCAACTCAGTGACGCACTTTTTTATAAAATACACATTGTTCGGGTTTATCGAAAATACACCGCGAGTTCTCTTGTTCTGCTGTATAAAAAAAAACCTGATGATAAATCTCTTTATCAGAGTTTTTTTTATTTTAAAGAAAGATGAATTCTGGTATTTATATCGTGTTATGCTTCTTTGTTGCACAAATATTTTTACTTTATCTTTCCACGTAGACGCATTTTGCGAGCAAGACAAGATTTTGCGAACAACTCTATCGCGTGCAAGCAAAACACGAGGCGAAAGCAAGAGGTAATGTTGGATACATCGAATAATCGGGCGAGTTGGTGTATATCGCATCTCTTCGTTTTCCTCGAGTTTTCTTTCTTTTCGCGTGTGCTCCGCGCGATTAGACAAAACCGCGCGAAATCGAGTACGTAGAAATATATAAATGCGTCGATCGCGCGGAATAAACGTCCTATAAATCTCGCACGTCTTCTCCGTTCGTTTTCACCGACGACGAATTCGTTACTTCGCGTTTCTCTCGCGGAGAAACAATGGTGAAGGACTTAGGGAAAAATGAGACCGAACACGACCGCGGTCAGTTTAGCTGAATGCGGTAATCGCAAGAAATCGTGGGAAAAGCGCCAAAAACGCGCGATCGAGCTTCTTTTGTTTCATGTCAAAACGATGACAATGACGATGATATAATTATTTTCTATTTGTACAATATTTTAATTCCCTTGCAACAACGTTTGTTAAAGACTCAGAAATTAACAAAGTAAAAAGATACCTTGCGGTCTAGTTATAAGTTGAACTGTTCTCGATAATCTGTTTTAAAAATGTGTGTATTGTCTATCACAAAGATGTGAATTTCTCTAGTTGCGCGAACTTAGAAGAGAGAGAGAGAGAGAGAACAAATAAGTATAGCGCGACTGGAAATTCCAACGACACCGTAAGAGAATCGCAAGGCAGACGAGTGTGTGTCTACATTCGCAGTATTGTAAAACTTTTGTAATTACTTAACAATGAAATTTCAGGAATTTATGGTGAGACTGTTGAAACATTTCTCCTTGAGGGAAAGTTCTACCTTTGTTCTATCTTTATTGACAGTTTGGTTTTACAAACGCGTTGATCACGGATACGCGCGATATTCGAGAATCGCGGAGGAGAATTATTCGGTTCTTTTTTTTTTTTTGTTTTTTTACAACAAAATTTGCAGTTTTATCGTAAAGCTCGTGGAGAATATCATATATGCCAATGAGCGCTAAACCATCGTTCGCTTGCTTGATGGGTCATAACATAACGCACGCGTGTATATATTTTATTTTCCCTCACGCATTTGTATGTTAAACTACGCTACTATCGATAAAAATGGAAATGCTCGATAGTAAAACTAAAGCATTTCTAAATCGATTTGAAAGATGGAATTTTTATCCATTAAGTTATTCTACATTTTTTCTCGATAAATTTGCAATATTTTAATTGTAAGAAGATAGTATATCGTGCGTTACATTAATCTTTAATTTCATTTTATGCGCTAATAATCCAAAGAAATACTAGCGACATGAATTAATCGTTTGTTTCATTGAGAAAATCTACAAAAAACGGACATGACGATTACATCTAGGACTGTTTTTACGAAAATAGATTAGTTTTGGTCCTCTCCCGACTGATTACTCAGTATAGAAAATGTGAGATTTGTGAATATATAATGAGAATCTTTATTCTGTCACAGCGAATAAAGTTTGTATATTGTGTTGTACGTGTAACACAAACACGGCAAATATGCGCAAGTATAATACCAGTGAACAAGTCTTTACATTGAACAAAGCGCGTTTTTATCAAAATTAAACTTTCCGTTAAGCTGATCAATTGCTAACTTGTTTCGAAAGTTTCATATTACAAGAGAAAAATTGCGAATTTATGAAAGACGACGTTTAAAAGATGGTACAGCAGAATGCGCGAATCGAATAGCACTTTATAACGAAAAGTAATACTTCAGCTTTTGTTGAGAGACGTGTTAGTCCGTGTCGGTGTAGTCGACAGATGCAGTTGACACACACAACACTCTCTGAAATATAAATCTACCGCCAATCCTAATGGCGTGTTAACATCTTGTTCGCTGAATAGTTTATTATTGTAACATACGTATTGTCGCGGTGACGCGAAAGCTCAATATCAAGGCCAAAATCGTGTATGTTTGTTATTAAATAATGATCAGTACGTGTGTCTGAGAGACACGTCTTTTCTTACTTGGAAAAAAAAGAAAGAAGGAGAAAAAAATGTCTGTCAGATTTTAATAAAAGTGACACTTTTCCAAAACGTTCAGAAAAAATTAAATCAGGAATTCTCGCAACAAAAATTTGAATCACTCTTAAACACGATATTTCTGAATCAGTTATTGTGAATAATTTAGTCGTACTGGGGTTTAGCACGGATCAAAACTTTTATAGCGAAGATTCAAACCACGTTAAGTCTCTGAACATTGAAATTATATCAAAAAGCATCTTTCAATTTTATTGTTACACGTGCATTTCGAATTTTCAAACGAATAAACGTATATAGTCAGTGGAGATTTTTGAGATATTACTGTTGAAAAATTTGTAAGATATCATCGTTAAAGTTTCCTCTTTTTGCTACAGTCGTTACACAACTACAGTCGTACTTACTCTATCAGTAACTATACTCTCACAATAACATGTATCAACATTTCTACCTTATCAGAAAGTACATTGTAATCTGCTGCTGTTAAACACCTGTAACGTAAACAAAAGGAAAAGACGATCCCTCACACATGTATATATTTAAAACAT
>QVNV01023857.1:0-26084 GCA_014825455.1 Pseudomyrmex pallidus | reverse complement strand
TATAGATATAGCTACTATAAATGTAACTCAATATATCAATATATACATTTGTTCATCAATTTATCAATATATATATTTTATCATCAATTTATCTGAAAAAACCGTTCGTAAAATATTAATATTATAATATTATAACATTCGACGAGAGGATTCAATCCGCGTCTCGGGCTTTTCCGGATCAACAGCTTTAGCATCTATACACTCCATACATTACTTTGAACGTGTGTTTAATGTTTTACTGTATTAACTGATAGGACAATTGACACATAAAACAAAGACGGTAAATGCGTAAATGTACTAATATTACGCACACGTTCGTTAAGCAACAACGAATAAATGTTGAGCAAAAACTTTCGGTGAGGTTGACGCTTAAAAAACACAGTTTTCTCTCTTATGCATGAAAGTTAGATACTTTGTTAGATACTCGGTAGAATTCGTCGTAGAAATAACAAATGTATCTTACGAGATACTAACTGCATTGTGGCGGAAATTGGTAATCTCTTGGAAACACACCGGTGTCTCATTTCGATGCGGACTAGGCAACTTTAGTTCGATCAAAACTTCGCCAATAAGAGCCGCGACGCGCGCGCGCGCGCGCTGACCAAGTCTTCTCGTTCGCTACAGTTTCCAGTTCCAGAACTAGCAATCCAAACCGCGCGTTATTGCCGAAGTTCGGGAGACGAAGGCCGAAAGCCCCCGGAATTTACACTTGGTTTTAGCATACTTGTTCGCTCGTGCGTCGTGTACAATTTCTCGTGAAAAAAAATCTCTACTTATGTAACTCCTTATCTCGTGTTTGGTGTCACAATTTGACTCTGTCGAGTTCTTATCTTGTATTGACACTGAACGTATCTACGTGTCACGTAAAAAAAAAAAAAAAAAACATACACGTCAATACTTAACTACTTATCAGACCTGAAATTTACTTTTTAAGAGCCCCGATGATAAAGCATCTTGGCTTTAAATTTTGTTTGATTAGAAAATAAGTTTAGAAAGTAAATATTATTAATTAGAAGACAAATATACGTTTATGTTTCTAAGTATTGTTATGTTTCCTAATTAATTGTCAATCAAATCTGAAATTTATATTTGACGACTTCCAGTGACAAGCGTCTTGAAACTTTGATTAGAAAATAAATTAGTAAATTTATTTTGTATCTCTAAATATTATGCTCATACTATTTTTGTATCAGCAAATATTAAATACGTTGAACGCCGTGAGGGGTCACCGGCGCTTAACTTTTTCCAGTGACGCTGTGGGGGTCATCGGTGACGGGCGATGCCATTAGCATAACAAGCAATTCTTTCCGGTGTTTTTGACAAGTCATATAAAATTACTTCGGCATTCAACGTTAAGGCAAAATTAACTTACTACAACGCTACGAACGAAGTTTATTCTGTGCACTTCAATATTTATTAATGAACATACTTTACCGTAATCAAAAACGAGAATGAAATACCTACGACAAGCGAGTAGTAGGAGATAGAAAATCTTAGCGATGGTTTAACCGCCGACAGTTCGAGAAGCCGACCATAAAAAGTAGGGTCACATTCCAACCTTCCGACCGGTTGGGTGCCGCGTTAATGATAATCTAAAAAGAAACCGACGCGACGTTGTGTATGAAACCTAAATTAGATCTGGAACATTTAAGGGTGATCACGAAAACATGTTTAAAACTTTACTTGCTATTCAAGAAGAAAAATCTGGAATGTACAATGTGTGTGATTTTTTTTTTTTTTTTTGACAGAATGGAATTTAAAACCTAACAGAATTTTGAAAGATGCAGGTGATAAGTGTTTGTAGAGGCTACTCCTGAACGTAGGACCGCTAGATATCAGATACGCAAACGAAAGTGAGTGACTGAAAAAAAATGTACGACGACTGCCGATCTAATTAGGTCGTCAGGTAAAGCTTGTACCTGTGGAATTCAACAAACAGGTCTCGCGACAGGTTACTCTTTATAAGACCGCGATGTAATCGCGAACTCCCTCTCATTATCAGTTCGTCCGGAGAATTACGTACACATCATTCGCAATTAGACCGACGACACCCGTGGGGAAAACGGGGTGCAGTGACTCCCCGCCGAACGGCGTTGTGCACAGCGCGCGGCGACGCGTCATTCGCCGCGAGCGAATACGAGGAAAGGAGAGATGAAACGACGAAATAAAAGGAATAAAACAAAAAGGAAAAAAAAGAAGAAAGAACAAAAAGGAAGGAGCGTTGCTCGACGTCGGTCGACGAGGAAAAGGGAGCGGGAGAAACGCGTGTATATATGCGACGCACACGCGCGGGCACGTGTATATACGTGAATGCACGCCGAGTATTTTTTTGCGGTAAAAAGCTAGTCGTGCTTGAGTTGCCCGCTCGGTCGGTCGCCTTCGGTCACGAATAGCCGCGGGGTAGGGGGAGTACGTTGGCGGAGACGCAACGGGGGGACGAGGAGAGCTTGACGCGGTGGGAGCCGAGAAACGACGTTCAGCCGGTTTCCGCGGTAGCGAGAGGGTGAGGCTGCGGCGAGGGGAAAGAGAGGGTGAAAGGGAGAAGTGACGAGGCGGCGGTTGATACCCTGGTGGGGTCTCGCGAATAGGTATATGTGTGTAGAACTACGCGACGCCGCGCCAGAGGGCGCGATGAGAAGTAAGATCAGAACAAACCCGATCCCCGATCCGGCGGCAGTTGAGTGGAGACGTTCGCGGTCGGTGGTCTGTTCGAATATTAGTCGCGCGTTCTCGCGTAAGAGACCGTCGCGCGAAGAGAGACACTGGTAAAAAAAAAACCGTGAGGTGTGTGTGCGTGCGTGCGTGCGTGCATTGTGTGTGCGTGTGCGTATCACGTGCGAATCAACCGCAGTTTTTCCAAAAAAAAACTGGTTTTTCTGGCCGCGACGACACGTTCGTCAATCGTGATTACGCGATTTTCTTCTACGTTTCTGTTGTACGCGTGTCTCTTTGTATGTGTATATTGTATATACATACACACACACATCGCTTCAATTTCAACAGTGCTCGAAAATACAGTGATTTCTCGTTTACACGCCAGTGTGTCCAAGCGGATTATATCAAACGACAACGACCGGGATAACTTGTGTGTCTGCCGCTCTCAGCGCGAAGCAAAAAAGGAATATCGTGAAAATTTGGTTGGAGCAGCGTCGAAATATTACAGTGCGAATTTGTGTTGACGTGAACGGGAGGAAAAAAGAAAAATGACACGACGTCGTATTATCGCGCCGAACGAATAGAGCTTGGGGCGGAGAGTTATCGTCTTCAGGCAATTCCGCGAATTCTCTACCCGTGCCACCTTGGATCGCGCTTCGACCGTTCGCTCTTTAGGCGAACGCCATTGTCCAGCGCGCGGAGGTCGCGGACACAACGGAGACAGTGTATGTGCGTTTGTTTGTGCGTGTGTCTGTGCCGCGAGAGGTTTTTCCCTCCTCGTTTCGGATGTTAAATATACATCGGATTGATATTTGTCCCGTCGCGATTGCCCGTGATTTACGACGCGTGGGCGGTACCATTTAACCGTCGCGTCATTATCATTTTCCGTTATCGTCGTCGGGGTTATTTTTTTTGTCCGGCGAACGTCCGATTTATCGAGCTTTGGAGCTCGAAGGAATATACACGCAAACAGGAAGAAACGAAAAACTCACCGGTTGTCCCGTCAACGAGAAGAAAGATAGGGGGAAAAAAAGCAGGCACAGCGAGATCGAAACCATTGTCTGTCGCGGTCGACTAACACTAACGACTGGCGGCCCGCTTCGTGGGCGCTCGGCAATCTCCGTGAGCGATCGCAGTCGCGTATAAGCGCTCTCCTATACACGCCTGTGTATCTCCCGGTGTATTCGCGGAACGTCGACCGGCGATCTGTCGCTACGTAGTAGTTCGCGACGAAGCCGTCGCTCCGTTCGCGGTATCTCGTTTCCTCAGTGCGTTAAGATATTTACTGGAGTTGATAATCGGGTTAAAAAAGCGAAAAAGTTAAAATTGATTGGTGTTAACGGCGCCCGGGTATCTGCGATATACCCGCCGTACTTGGTGAAAGTGCTTCGATACGTTCGAACAAAGGATCGTGCGAGTGTTACGCGCGGATAGTAATCGTCACACGACCGACGGGAAGGGGATCGACGACGGATTCGATCGCGGGAATAATCTCTCGCGACCGACCTCGTTCCGCGTCGTGGGAGATGAGCGTCGCGATCGCATCTTCTGCGATGAGCGGACCGCGCGCGACGCAGGGGAACACGTCAACGGTGAACGACCGTAAGAGAGTATCAGTGACGGGATATCACGGGAAAGCAGCGACAACAGTATGGTGTTAGGAGGCGCGGCAATGGCGGTCCTTCCGGTAAGCCCGCAAACGGCCACGCAGGGTCATCACCTACCGCATCATCATCACAGCAATAATACGCATCACAACAGCCACCACGTACATCAGACGGGACAAACGTTACTCGCGGCCGCCACGGCTGCAGTCGGTGGCGGCGGCAGCGGCGGCGGTAGTGGTGGAGCAGGCGCATCCGGAGCCACGCAGGCTCAGCAGCACCTCTTTCAGCCGTATTTGATACCGCAAGCCGGCTCGCCCTCCTCCCAGCAGCCGGGCTTTCAGCAACAGCATCATCATCACCACCACCACCACCAGCAGCAACAACAGCAGCAGCAGCAGCAACCGCCCTCGCAGCCTCATCACCATCACCACCACCATCACCAACCCGTGCCGGGAAGCGCCTTTCGGAGCAATCAGGAAGTCGGAAACGCGTTAGTTCTGTAAGTCTTGCGATTTTATGTCACTACAGTTTCCTTGTTTCCTCTCGAATGAGGAGGAAAGGGCGAGTTTATTTGTCTTGTAGAGAAAGTCTGTCAAGACTTTAACAATAATAACAAACGGAAGAACAAGTGAACAGAAAAGAGGGGGGGGGAGAGCTATGCGTCGCTACGCGACGAGAAGTGCAGGTGCAATCGTGGCCGTCAAGGTTGACTGGCTTTGTGCGTGCGAGCGCGTGTCGAGACGTGGAATACATGCACGCTGAAATTCCGCGAACTGGCGTTATCCTCTCGTGAGTTCTTCGAAGGCGACGCTCGCGTGGGAACTCGAGTGTACGAATCTCGAGACTGAGATGATGCTGCAATAGCGCCTTCCGGAATGAAAGTTGAATAACCACACTCTCAGCAACTTTAAACATACTGCTTGATTTAATACGCTTGATTCAAAAATATACTTAACATATCTCGTATATACAAACGTGTTTCGTATTATTGAATATATGAAACGTTCAATCAAGTTTTAAATTCCTTGAAGCAAAATTTCTCTATGTTGCATGATTATTGTGTAAATTATTCACTACGGTTGAATCTCTCATTAGGAAATTTCTTAGGTTACTTAGCGAAGCGCTTAATGTTACAAAATTTTATATACTTATACATCGACTTTAAAATTCTATTCTCGGACGTGTAACGGTTCGCTTTTACGCGCGAAAGTTTTATCTTTTTTTTTTGTTTTTTGTTTCGTCGCGCCTTCACGGCTGATCGCGCGGAAGTGGACCGATTGTGGGAACCGGCCGTGATTCGCCGATCCCTCTCTCTCCCGGCCCTTCGTCGAAGATGATTTACGGAGCAACGGGGATTCGGAGCGTATTCGCCGCCGGTAGCGTGAATCGTGACTATCGTGCCGTGCGAGCGCACGTACACACATATACACGCAAGCACACACTTGCGCACGATGTAGACGAACACACGGCGGTTATAGCGATCGAGAAACGGCGACGCGCATATGCATATGCATGCGCGGTGCTGCAGGTGTTCGGCCAGCGGCGAGGCACCAATTTGTCATGTCGGCTCGAAAATAGAGCGCCCGCGTTCCGCCCGCGGCGCCGATTAACTCGCGCGCGAGAGCTGAGATGCGCGGAATTAGAGCGGCCTAGAGTAAACACAGTGCATGTGTAATAATTGGTAAATCACGATGGCGCGAGGCGTCGTCGCGGAAAAACAAAAGGAAACTATTACGACACACGTTCGGTTTACAAAACGCGTTGACGAGCTTTATATATAACACATGCTTGCATTTTAATGCGCCGCGTTTCTCGCTCGGAGGTAAATGACCGTAAATCGGAAAATATCTGTAACAGATACCTTCGACGAGATTCTCTTTGTTCCTGTTTTTATCGAACTTTGATCGCATACATCGCGGACGCGAGACAAAAAGGAAAATAAACTACACTCTTGCTTACTTCGGTCACGTTTGTAGAATGCGATGCGTAATTGCGCTTGTTCTTGTACATTGCATTTTAAATGTAATGTCGAGACTTTGCAGCAAAAACTCTGATATTCGATACGTATCGGTTTTCCGAACAGTAATGTACCGTGACTGACTTTGCGGAAATTGGTTGTTGACTTTACATTAGTCACGCGTAGAGAATTGTGTTACAGCAGGTATTCTTTTCTAATTCGAGAACAAAGGGAGACAAGTGCGTCGAAAGGAACATAGAAAGAGACACATTAACAGTGACCTTTTTTCTGATTATTGTGTGCGTACGAATTGTCAAAAGTCTATCGAAAACAAGACTTATCTTATTCCCGTAACAAGTTATTTTGAAACGTAATGTCTCCCAGTCTCGTTTCGCATTATCGTGATTTAAATATCTATTAGCTGAATGTTTTTCTTTTATCGTCGTACTATTTGATAATTTTATCTGGAATAACTTAACTTCTTCTCTTATCGCGACTTATTTTTAGAAAAAGATTTTCACGTAAAATGCTTTCATTATCGATAGAACAAATATAGAAGTTTATGAAAATATGTTGAATAGATAAGTACAAATATAAAAACAAGTATATTTGCAAATCCCACACAAGGTCACCTTATACACGTTTATCGTAGTCTTATAAACTGTGCACTCAATTTGTTTACACGTTACGTCATCCACATACGGACATTAAAGTAGATAGAAGAGATTAGCGAACGTGCGATTACTCACACGATTCAGGATTCGATAATTCGACCGCAAATAAGGCGCGCGCGAGGGAGAGGAAGAGAAAGACGAGGCCTGTTTGCAAACAGGTTTGGTCCGTGCGACATTGCGGACTGTGGGGGTTGCGTAACATTCCGGACGCGACGTCATTTCGCGATCTACGCCAATCCGCCGCGTTGCCCCCCGTACGTCATCCGCGTGCAATTAAAACGGAATCTGTTGCATCCACTGCAAATATTTCGACTCCCGAGCACCAGGCCCGGGGAACGAAGCGAATATGTTTTTCTTTTCTTCTCTACCGCGGAAATCCCCATGATTCCGTATACACGTCGTGCGCGCGATCGGTGCGCGTGAAATTTGCATCACCGTTTATATCGGGCGAGAGTGAACAGCATATTCCAAAGTTTCTTCGATAAAAATCAAAGATAACTTTCTTTTTCACATGCATTTCTCTGCATGCAATCGCTTCAAAGAAATATATTTTTTCAGAGATATTAAATATCCTTATCTCTTCTCCGAGATCGCTCGATTATGTTTACTTGCGACACGCGAGCAAAGTTCGCGATTTCGCGAAGATTTCCAAAGTGGACTTTAATGTGATTTAAAAATGGGTCAGCGTCAGATAAGCGCGGGAACCGGGAGGCTGCGACCGGTCGAGAGGGACATTTGCGTTTCAAATATCAATTCGTGTACCGAGCGTATAAAGAGCGCGCGGTTACGTCGGAGGGAGAGTCCGAGAGTCCGTTTGCGGCGGTAGTTTGTTTCGAGAAATTCACTGACCGCACTTGCTCGAGCGTGGCGTAACAGAAACTCGAATCGGGAGGGGTTGTCGATCGTTAAGATAGGCTCCGGTCGTAAAATATATATATATCTCTCTTTCTCTCCGTCGGAACGAATCTCGGCCGGTAATCGATCGGAACGATACTCGGCGACCCTGAACCGGAACATGGGAGAAAACGTTTGATAGGCGAGCAATGGAGTGAAACTCGCTCAACCGGGCACGGTTAATTAGTCACCTTTCGTTTTCGAGCCGGCAGATCTTTCGATCGACGGCGCCGCGTGCAATCCTGTCTTGAATTTTAGTTTCGCGTGTATTCGCGTGTGTGCGCGCGATCACTTGTTTTTAATTTTTCGAAGTGTACGCGTTATTGCGTCTGCAATAGATCTGAAATTGTGACAATACGCACTTTAATTTTTGCTAGTAAATATCGGAATTGCACCTGCAGATGTAAAAAATATAAGCGACTCACTGTTATCCAATTTTCTCTACTACCGATGACGCATGGCGCAAGCTCGCCTTTTAAAATTTCAATAACCTGTCACTTATCGTGACACGATATCAAGTAAAATTCTTGGATACGAGTAACGGCACATTTACGTCACACGAGACGCAGTAAGATACATAGTTATCAAGTCGTAAATGTGGTTTAGAAGAAGGTCACACACTGAGGTGAGAGAAAATTTAGACACGCAGTTCTACTATTTTTTTTTTGCGAATAAATAACTTTGTCGAAATAACAAACGCGTAAAATTAATAGTTGAGCGTTTAAGGTCAGTTACTTTGTGGGTTTTTTTTTGTGAATTAAAGATAAAATGGAAAAGTATGTTCTTTTCAATAATGGACGTTTTTTAACGAGATGAAAAACTTGTTAGGTGTCATTCTGATAATAATGGACAAAAGACGCGCAACAGTGCAGAAAAAATGCAAAGATAAAAAAACAAAGAGTAAATACGCATCACAGAAAAAAAATCTTGCTATGATTTACGAGTTTGAATTTAAATAGCCGCAGAAAGAAACTACATTCCTCAATGCGTAACGTGCGTCTTAGCGTCTTTGTTATTTATGGATATTCTGTTGTCCTTGTCTTAACAGTTAGTTACATTTCGCTATGCAACGGGGAGCGATAATAAAAAGTTACAAGAGTAAAGGAAAAAAAACATGATAAATGTGATGTAAAAGAAGAAAAACGAGAAAAATGAGAGATAAATTATACATTATCACAGGAATTATTACTTACTACGAATGTTTTTTATCGCAAATTTTATCGAACCATTAAAGCGGACGCATTAATTTTCGAGAAATATTCTTAGATTTGTTTTATCTTTGCCGCACGAATTTTCGAATATCGGAATTTTGTTTGTTCGTAAATGCACAAAATGCTCACAGCACGTTGTTTGTTCGGTAGCCGGTTCGACCGCTGTCAAACTTTACGCAACATACGAGACTATTAAAATTCGTCGAGTAAGTTATGCACGAAAAACAGAAGAGACATCTTCGACGAGAAGATATTTCGTTTTTCAAAAGAGGCAAACGTAGAATCGCGCGTTTGCTTGAAACACGGCGGACCGACACGAAGTCGGCAAAGTAGACACTCAGCAAATTCTTTCGTCACAGAATGGCGGAATGCTCTTTCTGCAAATCATTCGCATGCTCGAGAGTACTTGTACTCCGGAGAAACACGACCCGCCGTCGTTAACAAATACACCTATATTATTAGACTCGTACGTACATTTTTTCTCTTTTTTTTTTTTTTTTTTTAACGTTAACATTTTTCTATTTATAAATGATGTTTCGCATATATCATCGCGGTTTCTTTACACGAAATCTCGCGGCGGCAAGTCAAATTATAATATTCATTATCATTCGCTTTACGAAATTTAAATGCACTTCTATTCATTCTTTCATCCCGCAGTAATTTAGTCGTGAAGAATGCTGAACAGTCATGTTAATAAACTTTATTATCATTTCTCGTTCACGTGGTAACTTTGTTTGAGGAAAAAACAAAAGTTTTTCTTGTGTCATCCGTTACAGAAACGAAAAAATAAAATCGGCAGCGATACGATGATTACGTTAGTTCTCAAAACATGTTGTATGACTCATGGCATCTATGATATTCGAAGGTCGGCAATGCGTGATACGATCGTGTCGATACTCTCGAACCTGATGCCGATTTCTCGTCCTCTCTCTCTCTCTCTCTCTTTGCGCTCTTAAAAAACACCGCGTTTATTTTCGTTCGCTCGCAGAAGCCCGCGCAAGCGAAAACATTTTGCTCTCTCGTGTTCCCTGCATAAATTCTCACGAGCGTTCGTATATATGTTTCGACGGGCGCAACGCGCGCAGGATTGATGACAACGCGCATGCTTGCATGCGATCCGAATCGGAGAGAGAATTCTTCGACCGACGCATCAGCTGATTTTTGGCAATTTGTTCTCGCAAAGTAACTCCATTAATTTTTAACACGTGTTTTGACATACACCTGAGTGTTGTGAACCGAAAACGATAATGGTTTTCAATTCGGGAGCGTCTGGCGCGATGAATGTCGAAGTTATTTTTAAAATCAGCTGTAGATTTCCACGAATCTCGGTATAAGCGTCCGAAATTTATGGTTGAGGGAGATATTAGGATTGATTATATACCGCTGTCGTAAACTATCGAAAGTTTTTGATCTTTTCATTGCAGAAATACTTCACATTATTTGACTATCACGACTATTCCCAAAACAATGTTAACTCAGACAATCCAGAAGAATTACAAAAGGAACCCGTTATTAGGGACAAAATCGGCCACCCTGTATACTCGGATCGGTCTTTGTGGTTGGTTTTCCTTCTCGATTTGCGGCTCTTTCCCTCTCCCTCTCGCATCTCTCTCTTCATTTTGCTCCTTCTCCCGTTTCTCTCGAGAGCCAGCGCTGAATCACAACCGCAAATATCTTCCACCGGTAACTGGCTTCGCCGGTCTCTTCGAGCTCTCTCGATGGAAACGGTGAGGAAAACCGACGCGGGAGAATCGTTAAGAAAAGAGAGCAGCGGTAAAAGAGATGGCGCGACACGGCGGAGAAAGAGAAGCGAAAAAGAGAGAGAAAGAAAGAGAGTGAGAGAGATTCTGTTCCTCTCCCATATATTTTGCAACGACGATGTTGCACTCGGTTGAGGCCACGATCTAGGTCAATAGAGAGCTCAGGTTTCTCTCTTCTCGCCGGCAATTCAGCGCGTTCCGGATCGGAGAGAGACTGCGCACGCAAAATTGCGTCTACATGATCCATCCGCGCGAGGATGGATTCTCTAGGCAATAAATGTAACACAACACCGACTCGTTGAAAGTGATACTCGAGCGATATCGTTAAAAAACGAATATTATTAAAGAGTATTTATAACTTGTGAATATTTTATTACGGTACGTATCACAAATAATCGAGGTAAAAGTGAATTGCTCTCGAAAATGCATTTACGTCGGAAAAACGCGTTACAACAGAAGAAATTGTCACAGATAAAACTACAGAGTAGACACTACAGAGAGATCAGTTTTGATTTCAATCAATGATAATTTTAGACATTGCCAATAAATAAGCACATTGAGAAACGTTGCTTCCACTCGCGCAGTTACATGTGAGAAACGTGTGTGTGTGTGTGTCTGCCTCATTAAAAATTACATATCAGACATCTCATATATACTCTTTCTCAGTTGTTTAATATTCATGCGAATGCAAATAATAGCACGTTATTTAAAAACTTTTTATCATGCTTCGCGCAGAAGAAATAAACGATCTGACAAAAAAAAACAGACATTTCGATTGCAAGATTAATTGTGCGAGAAGTCGAGTTATTTTGCGCGCGATTAATCGCTCTTGTTAAACTCTAGTGATCCGATAATAATTATATTCCGCTGCGCTACACTTCCGCAGTGCGCGCGAGTTCATTCTGGTTATCGAACGCGTGACTTCAGTCCGAAGGTCGACGTATTCGCGTCGAGAGTGGTATATATCTCTTTCGAGTGAAGTGACTGTATACATATCTCTTGTTCTTTTTTTTCTCTCTCTCTTTTTATTTGCATTCCGCACATTCGCTCTTCTACGTTAAAAATCAGCAATGTCGGTGCGACTATTCCACGGTTTATCTTATCGGTATTACACGCACAACGTGCGTTATCAATGGCAATAGAGAGAAAGAGAGAGGAGGGGAGGAGGAAAGGGGCAACAATTCAACGCGCGTATCGTTATCACGCGCGTTTGTCACCGTCGCTCTCTCCGTGCATATTCTTCGTATCTTCTCTTTACCCTTCGGCTGTGCATCTGCGCGCGCCTGTTATCTGCGAGACGCAATTGCGGAAATAGTTGCGCGAGAAACCAGTTCGTGATCGCGCTCACAAAAGAGTGCGTAAGAGAGAATTTTCCAATAGAAAAAACCCGATAACCGCCACGTAATACTGTGCACAGATCGCCGCGGGGAATGCGCCTTTGTTAATACGTATATACATACAAATGCATTTTTTTTTTTTTTTTTTTTTTTTTTTTTTTTTTTTTTTTTTTTTGTATCGTATACGCGAAACGAATTTCACTTTGTTAAAGCGCGCGTCGAAATATTTCGTGATTTTACGAATTGTTGTTGCGCGCGCGCATATCTCACTAATGAGAACAAAAAGAAAACACGTACGTTTAAAAAAACATCAGCGAAAGGGTTGAATATCAGTTAAATACGCGCCGACTCGCGCGCCGAAGTTTTGCGCGCCAGTCATTTGTCGATTGTGCGATTGATCCGTCTATCCCCGATTGAGAACGACCATTGTGTAATCGTACGCGTTGTAGAGAACGTGAATAAATATCTGAATCGTTTGAAACGCGCTACAGCGCGTACGAACGATTGAGAGATGGCATGACATCGTATGAGTCATCGATAACTCTTCCTCGCGTGCGCGCATGTAATGTGCCCTCGCTTTTTTGTTTCTGTCAATAATCGACTAGAAATTAAAAAAAAAAAAAAAAAATAAAATAAAAAAAACAAACACGGCGATTTGAAAATTTATTTTTTGCACTCTCGAATATATAAGCGTATCAAGTACCTTCCACCTTCCACAACGCCTTTTATCCGCGTGGTAATGTAATCCCCGAGATAACGCGATAAATAACGAGTGCACAAATACTTCGTTACAACAGGCTATAGATAACGATATTTCGAATTACCGAAATAACTTCGTTGTATCGCATGTACCTATGTACATACTTTCCGAGATTAATTCCCCTCGTTGTGTTATAGGTACGTTGCGTTACTACACACACAGGCACACTCACGCGCGCGCGTTTGTATATGTATACGTGATGATATTAATTGCATTGTGTCGCGCACCGAGCACGACCTCATTAATAATGTCCGCGCGGGGAATATTCGCGCTGAAACGCGCGCGCGAAGTCGATTCTCTCTCCCACGTTTATTATTTGCCTCGCCCCGCGCTTGGCTATTGATTGGCCTGGTGTGGTTTTCCTGGCCTCGGTCGCGGACAAAAGCGCGCGCGATTTATACAACGGCCAGCCAAAACGGCGGCGAGGTAAAACGTCGGATTGCGCGGAATTCGTGGAAGAGAGAACGGAGACGAAGGAGAATCTTCGCGGTTTTCTCTCTCTCTCTTTCTCTCCGTCGCGGAGAGTTGGCGACGATCCCAGCTGGCTCCGGACTCGTGTAAACGGGGGCGAAGTAATCCCGCATTCGGAGAGTATCACGTGAGAGAGCGGGAGAAAGAGACATTTATTATCCCCGTTCCGCCGGTGTGTCTCCTCAATCATTTCCACCTAACGATTCCAATCGCGTGTGGGCACTGTATGTGCCTCAGGTAAAAACAAATTTATACGTTTACGTGTTTGGAAACTACTCTTTTCTCTCTGGCGCACACCGTTTCGATGATGAATTTCACGTTCGTTAATAACAAAAGAGACGAATGATTTCTAAATTACAAATTCGTTTTGCGCGTACGAAATGTAGATTGTGTGTGTTACGCACTTATTTAACTTTTTGATTGCGAAACAATATCGTTGAAACATTAAACAGGAAATGAAATTTATACCGCATTTAACATTTATATTAATTGCAAAATACTCAGCACTCTGCCGTCGTCATTCACCGAAAGGTCACATTGTGTGTTCGTCATATTTACGACTCTCTGTGTCATTATCGCTTCTATTAATCATTCGAACGCGCTAAAGAAATATTCATGCGATATTTGCATTGAAATCTTGTTTCCACGTGTCGAAAGTTACACACGCCGAACAAAGCTGACGACGCGAATTGTATGTATACATTCGGAAAGTACGTCAGTATATTGACGAAGCGAGAATGTTTATTGTAATTCGCGTATCTTGTTTTTCTTCTTGTGCCGCGACGTGTTTATACATGCTCGCATCTCTGTGTCGAAGAAGAGCGAAGCGAAGCATCTCAGACGTTTCATTGTTTTGGACTGCACATTTATCTGCACACTTACGCAATGAGGTTTTTCTCGTGATATCCGCATGTGAATTCCCGTAGTTCGCAAATTATTTTCACGACACTTTTGATAATCGGGTCATGTGTGAAAATGCGCCAACTTCTCGGGACGAGAGAAAGAGCCGCCGCCGTTGTCGGCGACGTCGTCTTATCGACGACCTCGAGTTCATCTTGTGAAAGAGCGTTTACCCTCGAGAGCGAGAAACGGTTCGTTAAGCGAAAAGCAAGTATTTTATCCGCGTAGTTTATCCGCGCGCTATCGACTTTTTTTTTTTTTTTTTTAATTCTGCCTTCGCACGCGGTTATTTCGGAGCGTGCGAGCGATAATCGCTATTTCGAGAACTGCAATATAAGCGACGACGTGCGCGGTGCGGCAGAACGGAAATACACGAAGAGAAGAGATCAAAGTTGTCATAAATTTAAATAACATCTCGCTACATTTATACGATGAATTTTACATTATTGGAATTTATACTTTATATAAATTTCAAAGTGTGATTTTCTCGCGCGCGAGCTTAGTCTTTAAATTTGTCTTGGATTTTGAAGAGCGAGAGATTCTTGGGGAAACGTTCATCAACCCGATGACCTCCTCCTCCTCCTCGATTGTTCCGTGCGAATCGCGTCTATTTTGAGTGCTTGTGTATGTTCTTACGCAAGTGATTTGCGTAGCCAAAGACGCGAGAGTCGCGAAGGTAATAAGGAATTTACCACGTCATTCTTGTTTCGACACGTCTTAATTCGCGATTTGGACGTACGTCTTGGCAAAACGTCTCCCACTTGTATGCATAAACATTACTTTTGACGTTTTGATAGCGGCGCGATATTTTCGTACAATTCGCGCGCCGAAATAGAGACAACCGGCAATTTACGATGCCAATTAATTTTGTCGATGCTGTAAATAACACGTGTTGAAATTTATCAGCTGTTTAATTTCGATTATTTTACGCGAAACTTTGTATGCGAATCGAGAACATTTTATTTTCGTGTGTACGAACCGCGTATTAAATTCTGTCAAGACATGCGCGTTTAAAATACGCACGCGGCGAATATGACACAAAAAGCAAATATTTGACGTTAAACAATGGAGACAACAAGCTATTTTCCCGCAACAATTCGCAGAATTATGCTCGACGTTTGCGTTACTCCTCCATCTCTCTTCAAAATATTATTTCACCGTCGCAACGATGCGCTTTTCCTGACACAAGTGAATTTTTTTATTCGACATGTTTTTTCGCGCAATAATTTCCGGAATAAAAAAAAATTACACGCCCTATTTGCACGATCGTTTCGCATCTTTGTGCCGACGGATGGTTCGTGTGTGTTTTTAACGCGCAATGAATTCACTCTGACTTGCAAATACTCGAGATGCTCGTTCCCTTTTGATATCGTAAACAATTCAGACGCAGGTTTCCTTTCCGCATTGATAAACGAATAACAACACAGCACGGGAATAAACGTATTCGTCCGTCGTACATCTGCACACAATGAATCTCTCTATCGGCCGCGCGGAAACGAAGGCGGTCTCGATTAATTTTTTTTTTTTTTCTCGCGCGTGAAGACGGAAAGCGAACACAGTGCCTCGTTACTCCGTTGCAATTTCTCGCATAATGCGTTCTATGCTGCGACTGGACGAGCGCCAAGTGCATGTTTACGGAAATCTCGCGAGGTGAGGAAAGGCAAGGGGAGATGCGCGCACAAGAGAGAGACGGGCGGAGAAGACGACTGGTTTATTTGCAGACGGAGACAAAAGAGAATCGCGGGTCTGTCCCGCGTAGGAGTTATAAATGGCGGTTTGTTTATGGAAACGAGAAATAGCGTGCCGATGATGCAAAAGGAGAGGGGAACACGCGCTTGCGAAAGTGGGAAATCTCGATTATGTACTCCCGACGCGGCGGCGGCGGCGGCGGCGATATTTCGTCGAATCCGCTTGTTTTGACGTCACGCTGTTTCGAATGATGATAACGATGATGATAACGAGCGCAAAATTTTGCGCGCATTAGGGTTATCGAGTCTTACGACATTCGTTGCCTCATTGGAAAGCGTGACACAATTCGATCTCTCGATAGTACGTAAATACGTACAATATGTGATACGCGTCTTGCAAGGAAAAAAAAAATACAGTTTCGTAACATTACGCTTGTTTGCATTTAATACTCGGATAACAAGAAAAATACAGTTCGTTCCGAGAAAAATACACAGTTTGTCTCAATAAAGTTGTTAATGCAATGTGAACGTAATAACGGTGTATCACTCAAATAATTATCGGCAACAATTGCAAAAGAAAAATATTTATATACAATTGCTTGTTAAACTATCTAATGCAAAAGGATTTGATAGCATTACCTCCTTTTCACTCTTTTTTTTCTGTATATATTCTTTCCGATGCATCATCAATATAAATTTTATTTTTACAAAGAGATATTTGCTTCAGCAAAATTTTTAAGTTTCTCCGATATCTTTTTGTCTGGTTTTTTTTTTATTTTTTTATTTTTAGCATCCGATGTTAGAATGACTCTCTAGAAGCTACTTTTGTTCCGCATGATGTCGTAAACCAGTTCGACTTGGTTAATACACGCTCGGCTATTTTTGAAGTCCGCTTTCTGTCGCGTTCGCGACTACGATCGATAGTTGGAAGCTGCCCGAGAACTAAAATTCTGTCTGTAATTTCCGCGGTGTAATTTTCGAACGAGTTCGGTAACCCGGCCGTTTGTCGTTCTTCTTCCCTTGATCTTTGCTCGCGCTGCGGCGAGTGATTTACCGTACCGTCGTCTTTTGCCTTCCCACCGCTAATTATATTTCAAGCGGCGAGAGAAGAATACGCGTGTCTCTCTCTTTCTCTCTTGCATCTGAATAAAACACGCATAGCGCGCGTTGACTCCGTTCCAAAGTAATCTGGAGCAAAACCTAGGAAGCAAGAATGAGGAAGTATCTTTATTATCTTTTATTTTATTTTATTTTTTTTTTTTGGATGACTCTAGACACCGTTTTCCAATAATCAGATATTTCGAATGTATCATTAATCGTAACTAACTTTCACAATTTCTACAATTTCTCCTTTATATATTATTCCATTCTCTTCATTATAAAAAAAAAAAAATAATAAAAATTGTTTATGTACTCATGTTAGATTAATTTCTACCAGAGCTTATTAATATCTATAAATACCATTGAATTACTAATGAAGAAGTGTGTGCTTGTTTATTCACGGTTAGTAGAGATCTCATTGAATTACAAATTTCACAACTACAGTTTTATTATAGAACAAAGATATTATCTGGGTTTTGTGTTTCTGGTTATAAATTTTCCGCCGGTTTATTCCGGCAAATTCCATTAGTAGAAGATCAATTATTAATAAACATAGTTAGTTTATTCGCGGTAGTGAAGTTCTTTCTCATTTCACAATTATTGTAATTTTACAATTATTGTAATTTCATCACAATTATTGTAATTTCAGTCTGTTTATCTGTTCTTGCTTTTGGATAATTATTCTCTATCTTGTTATTTCTCATAAATTTCAATAGAGAATTATTATATTTGTGGCGATGATGACTCGTTTTTATTCTGTTTTTTGTGAAGAATATTCTTCCTTATTTTCAGACTCTGTTCTCTCTCTCTCTCTCTCTCTCTCTCTCTCTCTCTCTCTCTCTCTCTGGAATTATGTGTATAATATTTAGTAAAGAAAGGAAAACACGTGCATATAATCGTTTGTATCTCAACTTTGTTATAAGTCGCAACTTTGTTACGTGTTACAAACGGAGCGCTCGTACAACTTGTCAAGAAATTCAACTTCTTGTTACACGAGCTTGCGTATTTGATATAAGTGCAGTCTGCTCAGGTTACTGTTACCACGTCTCAAAATACCGACGTTCTATTCAGCCTTTCCAGGTCAATTTTCCTCTTCTCGAGAACGTCCGAAATTGTCCCCCGTGTAAGAAGACGTTCCGAATGTTAAAATTCCGCCCCGCACACGGGGAAGATCTTATTAAAACTTCACCTTCGTATTTTCTATCTTGAATAATAATAAGCAAAGAGAGAGAGACGTTTCTCAGCGAAGATCCCCGCCTACAAGGCACGCTGACTGAATCTATTGTGCTTCTTTAAAAACCTTTTATTCCTGCGCTCTTCTATAGAAAAGAAGGAGCTTCCTGATCGTCCTATCTGCTCGGAAGAGGATAGTTGAGACTGACAGTGTAAAGCTCGGCCTAACATAACCCGGGAATTCGCCAAGCATCAGTGTAGTTTCCTGTACTCGCGCATCTCCCGTCTACAGCCGGGCTGTATGACTACCGACCTAACTTATGCATGTGATAGTTAAGAACCCCCGTGCGCGGTGAACATTTGCGTCACCAACTTGGGGAGAGAGCCCTTTTGCTCAGCGACCTTATACAGGCGAGGCGAGACTTACCCACCCCTGGGTGGTCCGATCTCAATTAGTCATCTGATAAGCAACGAGATCTCGTTATTATTTTGTTTTTTATCTTAAGGTTCTGTATTTTTCGTGTGTGTGTGTGTGTCTGAACTTCTTTTATATATTTTATATATATATGTTCGATATATATATGTCATTCTTTTATATATATTTGATAAACCAGAGTGTTATCTCTTAATTCTCTCAACAATGTGCGCGACGATGAGATATCAAGATAAATTTGATCTCATCGAACAATATTCATCGTAATCCATTTTTTTTTTTTTTTACGTTTTTTATTACGTTAGCTTAAGAGTGCTGACAACTGTCAGCAATTCGGAATCGGAGAGTAGACACGCGCGTGGTCGAATTATCCAATTTGAATTCACCCGTCGAGCCATTATTCCGAGTATGTCGAAAAGCACCCTCGAATCGATCAACCGTACCGACCCTCGGAAGCCGCTCCCTCGCGCGAGCATTCGACCTTTCGTGGCTGGGTTTCCCTCACGGATTTATTGATCGCTCTTTAAGCTTTCCGCTTCGATGTCGGCGATGCAACGTGCGCACATACACACACACACACACAAATGTACTACGCACAAACATGCACCCTCGGGTTTGCGTAATATAAACGCAGTCTTTCATTTCCCAGTCTTTCTTCTGCATGCAGTGCCGTTCGAAAAAGATCGTAAAACATTATTTCTCGACGTGAAACTTCCTCGGATTAAAGCGACTCGAAGAGAATCTTCTCTCTTTCTCTTTTCTCCCGACTGTAGGCAGAGCGCGTAAATAATTTTCGAGCGAGCCAGCTGCGGCAATTTACAAGGGGCATTCACCATGTAGTGGTCACTATTTCATGCGGTACTTACCGCACACTCATAAACACAGTAAGATATATATTGTATACACATATATGTGTATATGTATGCGTCTCAAGTATTGTCTTAAGAAAGTTGGATCCCCTATCGGATACGAGAAGTTTCGACATTTGAATAATAAGAGCAATATATGAAGAAGAGAGCAAGAAAGAAAAGAGAAAAGATAAAAACAGTCAACGGAAAAACTTGTCAAGAGGAAGATCGAAATTCACAACTTTTTCGAACTACAAGAGATTCGGGATGTGGCCAGAGAGATACAGTCGCATTACCTTATTCATCGAAATAACGACCGACATATTCTTCGGGAAATTACTTGCGTCTTGAAATTACTACCGTCTCTCTGATTGCGCGGACCGGGTTATGATGTTCAGCTACCCAGTAATTGACGAGAAATCAGGACTCAGAAAGAAGAGACATAATGATCATCAACTCGACGGAGAACGACCGGAGACACTTCTGATTGTACATTGAAGATTTCTTCCCTCCCCGCTCCCTCCTCTTTTCTGAGTGACTATCCGCGCCACTTTTGTATAGAGATTGCGGCTTTTCTTATCGGAAAGATAATAATATAGTACGATGTGCAAAATAGAAGTTCTTGAATATCTCGCTTCTCGGAAGGGAAAGTCTTCCTCTGCCAGGAAACCATCAAAGTTGTTGATGCAACAAAACAATCAAACGATCGTTTTTATGCGTCAACAGATGTTTACTTCGAAATTCCTATCTCTCTCTTTCTCTCCCTCCGAGTCGATGTTACCTTCAAGAAATTCGATCGTAACTTTGTCGCAAAATTTTGCAATACGCCTGCGATTTACATGCCACAACGCCGATATAATATTCACACCGAGCAGTCTCGGTTTTCGTTCGTACGTCCCGGCCGAAAATAGAGCGCGGCCGCGCCGGAGAGAGCACGAACGCGTTTTGGCACGTCTTGTGCTTTCCGCACGAACAATTTTGCAGACGTCGAAGCCTCTGACTGCTGATTTCGTCCGTGTATTCCCGCTTGCTTTTCGCGTAGTGCGCGCGAATTCTGGTCTCTCTGACGATTCGCGACCGGGGCGTATTTGCGCGTTAAAAAATGTTCTTTCTCGCCAAAGTGTTTAATCACAAATCGTGACATTTATTTTAGTTGCAACAATTTTTTTTTATAACAAAGGAGCCGAAGATAAATTTATATTTGTCCTCTTTGAAACTGCGTAGAGCAGTGATAAATACCCATGAAATATTAAAACATTAGAAAAGAAACGTTATCTTTATTGAGATGTGTATGCGTCAGTAGATACATTTTTAAAATTAGTATTAGATTTTTGTTTGTCTCCGGGCATACCTGTGTATAACATTTGCATAATTACGCGCGTGACTAAACAGAAGCGCTGTATGAATAAGCAATCGTGATAAAATTTCCGAACTCTGTATCTTATCGTAAACTCATATATATTATCTCTGGAAATTAAATTATCAATACTCAAACGTATACCGTCGACTTATTTACTTAAAAAAAGAAAAACATTACCTATTTATATACGGAACGCGCGCGCGGCGTACAAAAAAAAATACTTATCTATTTATTTATCTATTTAAGATATAGTTGAAAATTCAAATTAATGAAGCGCAAATATTCCGAAGAATTTAAATAAAACGAGCGCTCTTGACTTCTGAATGACAGCGATTCCGTCTCGGATGTGAGATATTATAAATTTGCCGCTTAATGACATTTCGTCTTCGCTCGGGTCACAACCGCGCGACAGGGACAAATATAGAACCACTTATCGAAGTTGCGCGCGCGCGCACGGAGACGTCATTTGCGACGGATATTAACACGAGTTCCGAGGCCATCGGGTAGCAAGCAGGTGTTGGCGTTGATGAGTGGAAACGAAGAGAAAAGAGAGGAAAGGGGTGAAGGGAGGGGGACGTTATAAGGTTAGTGACATTTGCCGAGAGAGCAAGCTCGCGGCTTTCTATAGGCCACCTTGTGGTCGGCAATTCGTCGGTGTTCGTGGAACTAGTTTCCCCACCGTAAACGCGTGTGACACAGTTCATTCAAAGTGGCAGTCGGCGAAACAAAACTCTCTCTGTCTCTCTCTCTCTCTCTTTCCTCGTTCGCTTAGCGATGGTTTGCGATGACGCGGAGTCATGCGGGTCGCTTCCATTGAAATTACAATCGCACATCGCCGCGCACGTCGTCGTCGGCACTTCCTTTCGCGCGCCACTCATTTTCTGGGTTACGTGCGGCAATAAGACGACGAAAACGAAAGTTTGCACGCGCTTTCTGTTCGTCGCGCTTTATTGCTCGCTTCGCCCCGTATTTCGGACGCCAATCTTTTTCGCACAAAACTTGACAAATCGAGGTAAATTTTTGCATCTCTGATGTGCGTAGAGTGTATAGAATCAGTGAGCATTTCTCACATTTAGTATCGGTGTTGCAACTGAATGTTACACACCAAATTGACGTGAGGTAAAAGCCATAATTTATAAGAATTAAACTCTCACGAGAGTTAATGTTACGAGAAAGAGAAACAGAGGGAAAGAGAGAATATATCGTGTTGACATGTTTGCGTAGAACAGCGTAGATAACGATCGCGGGAGAAACGGAGAGGCGTAATTATTAACTAAAATAATCGTAGAAAGCAGATTTGTATTTTATTTATTTTTTGCGGATTAAAATCAAAATTCTTCCATTATCGATGGAAGAGTTAATGTACAATAACGTTATATTTTTTACGTGGAGTTTATTTGATAGTTGTCTGTAAAACTACATCAAATTTGGAAGATAATCATTGAACAGCATCGTACAAAATTAAATTACAAAAATAAATTGGCTATATTCGATTAAAAACTAAACGTGAGTTGTTGTATTCTGTATTCTCTTAAAATATTTCGCATTACCCGTCTTTATATTCTACGCGATATACGCACGGAGTGCTTAACGATCCAGAAGTGAATAGATCATCTTCGCTACCAAGGCCGCGCTGCTCGCTTTTCGTTACCTAATCGTCGAGGCTTTCCCCGAGGAAACTCGCCGAGCGGGTATCATTTTACAGTGCCCGCGTGATGTGATTTACGATCCTTCTAGAGTTGACGTGATGCAAATGCGTGATAAATTACCGCGAGCGATCGTATTGTTCCCACGAGCGTGAATCGCGCGAGCCGATGACGACGACGTGTCTACGTGGATCATTTCTGCGTCACTCGATAGACGTGGCCGTTATGCCAAGGCGTATCTTTCTCTCTCGTCCCTCGGTTACACGTAGGCTATCTAAATGATGCATTGGCTGACACACGAGCGAACACACACACACACACACACATCGAAGAAAGTGCACACGTGCGCGAAACTCGTTCCGTCTCGATCACACCTCCGCTCTTTCTTCTCACCGCGTCTGTATTCCTGTCTGTTTTTTTCTCTGTCTCTTTTTCTCCTCTTTATGTATACCCGTGCCCGTCGGTTTCCGTCTGCGGGCAGTGGAATTACGTCACGTAGAAATCACGGTAATCACGCGGCGGGTGCAGAAAGCGTAGGAATGCAAGCGCTAATTTGCCCGCGCGATACGCAGAGCAACGGGACGCATGATCGCGATGAGGATAGAGAGACGTGTCAGTCCACGAAGAGAGTTAACATTTTTTTCTAATAACATTTTTTTTGTTTTATGAGCAATTTAACAGCGTTTTGCTGCTTTAACACAGCGCACGAAGTGGATCGGCACGAGAAATTAGGAAAGGAAATAATTTTTTTTTTCTTACAATCTGTATTGCGGTCTACGAGCGTCTCGTATTCTTTGTACGCACGTGGAATCTACATTGCTACATCTGATTGACTGTGACCTCGACCCGTACAAGAAACTTGCTTGTTGTCGATATTCAATGGAAATTCAAATCGACCGTATCGCGAGTATGCATCGTGTAATTATCGAACGATTAAAATCGTTCATCTTTGCAGCATTATTTTTTTCTCTTTTGTTTTTGTTTTTTTTCGCGCGTTGCTTAACGCGCAAACTCACGGCAATCTGTCTCCCGCATTTTCTTGCTTGTTATTATCTCACATCTTGTTCATGGCGACGTCGTGCGAAATTGAAAATCGCGTCGAGGAAGGTCGCGGCTGTATATTTACGCGTCTGTTGAATTTACCTTGCAAATTGTCTCGCGCGCATGGTATAAGCTCTACGCTTGTTTCCTTTATTCACATTTACATCACAAAGTAGGGGTAGATATGTTCCCTATGTATGTATGTACATACACTTCCCTTTATTTTTTATACTCGTTTTTCCTGAGTTTCGATGTTTCACGACTAGTTTTTATAAGATATTTTGTATAGTTATGTTAACATTTTTGGAGACACCCAAAACTTTCAAATCGGTATCTCTAGTTGGAATTAATTTTTTTAAGACGCTTATATCTTAAAACTACTAGAGATTTTTTCACTTTTTTTTCGACGCGGAATCGTTTAAACGTTTGATTTAAAAAAAAACAAAAACAAAACAAAACAAACTGAAAACAACATTTATTTTTCGCGGAAATTTTAAAGTCACGTGGGTCTCACAGATACCGGTTTGAAATTTTAATAGTCTCTACCAGTAAAGGTCTCTACCGGTTGTTTTTGAAATTTGTTTGGGAAAGATCTCATTGCAATCGTCTAAAAATATAAAATAATAAAAGTTATAAAATAATAAAATAATATATAATATAATAATATAATAAATAAAATACTTAAAAGAGACTTATAGCACTATCTTAATAATTTTTAATCTTTTTCTAAAATGTCCGGCAGTGCTGTCTGATCTGCGATACAGCCGTGTTAAAACGGTTATACGCCGGCTATTCTGACACGACAGGACGACTGTTCTTGTTCGCGGTGATCACGCGCTCAGAGCGTTTCATCGACACTAACGTTAAATTGAATCAGGAATTAATAAATTCACACACGTTTAGTTTAATAAATGCAAACGAACGTATATAATTTAGTAGAACTAACTGTGCTGAGCACTATAAAAACAACTTTTCAAGAAAATCAACTAATTTTCCGACATGACTCTCAGGCTGTGTCTTATCACGCCGCGCCGCACCGTCAGCCTTCACAAGGAGATTTAAACCGCTTCGATTTTTTGGCTTAGCCGGAGAGTGCATACGCACGTGGTACTTGCCGATTGGCTAATTTTCCCTTATTCGCCAGGGCGCGCGGCTGCCGATACAAACCACCCGACAAGTGGTGCCGCCGCGCTGCCGATTTCTTACATACTATAAAGTACAATAAAATAATAATAAAGTAATAATAAATAATGATATAAATATATAAAATAGTATAAGAGTGAAAATGATTACAAAAAATAAAAAGTAAAAAGTGATATACAAAACAAAATTTAAAAAATGATAATTTAATAATTTTAATTAGTAAATTCAGAAGCGAGGAAAATACTTTTTCACGTGCAATAGCTGTTAAAATTTTCCTAACCTGCGTGTGAATGCACAAAGTCCAAAATGGCGACGGCGTTGCAAGAGCTATTAAAATCCACGTGGCACTTTCTGCAATTTTTCCATGTATGAAACACTATTTCGTACTTTGTAGAACTCGTTGATAAACTGCAATATCTGTTCGCTTTCAATTTCCACTAATAATCAACCAGTTCAAATGTTTGTATTTTTTTTGCTTTCACTATGCTGAACATAAGCCATGTTTAAATCAGAACTTTCTAGAAACGTTGTTTCGATTTCAACATGGAGGATACATGGCAAAACAAACTATGTTCATTTCATTTAAACTGATCTAGAATTTATACGGTTTTAAACTTCACTTCTGCACATGTATTTAATCAAATTGCATTACAGGTAATAATGAAAATATCTTTGCACGTGATATTTAATTATTATCGATATTTAATTTATTTTTTTATATTAAACACATTGATGGCACTGTATTTTTCGAACAAAACTGGACGAAACAAAAAGCCATAAACGCTTAATATCATTTAAACTGGGGGGTTTTTTTTTTATTGCATTTTATTATACACGAAATTTTAGATTTTACGCGCCGATGTTCACAGTAAGGCACTTGACGATCGACTAAACTCTATATCTACCTAACCTAACTATAGGTAGAGTAGCTATAGTTATATCTCTAGCCACAACCAATCACTGATCAGAAATTAAATCGGTCAGAACGGTCATCTTGTCCATATGTTTTATCGACCATCTTCTTTGTACAATGTAACCAATGTTTTTTGATATTTTTCTTTCCAGATCAAAAATTCCGATAATTAGAAAAAAAATTTTGAAAACAAAAGAATAATACGATTTTCTACACTGAGTTCAAAGAGATAAAAGAAACCAGATAGACGAAAACTCGTTCGTTTCGTGCATCTCTCCTATCAAAAAGCTTTTCCACTTCACAGCCATTGGCTAGCGAATTTCCAGTCACTACTTCCCCACTATCTCTACTTTGTCCGCTTTTCGTTTCCTGAGCAGTAACGAATTCTTTTTTCAACCCAATGTATCTTCTGCTGTAACGGTTAGAAAAGTTTCTGGTCTTTTAAAAGCTTAGAGAAGTCTAGAAACATTCCGACTCAGAGTGTGATATTTCTAGAATTTTTTTTTTCTAAC
>QVNV01023856.1:0-31762 GCA_014825455.1 Pseudomyrmex pallidus | reverse complement strand
ATGTAAACAAGACTTGATGTAATCAACATCACAAAGTCGAAAGAAAATGAAGAACAAAAAAAAGACCGACACATACCTGAAGTAAGTGACATCGTCTGCTGCCTCCTCGACCTCGAACTGTCACGTTTTCCGGTCGATTGCGAGCCGGAAACCTGAAGACCCGGCGCACTGACTGCGCGCTTAGGTCCACCGCCGATAGCACCGGGTCCGACATTGCTGTTTCTTGCAAAACCAGGCGGTCGATATCGAGCGGATTTGACACCACTGTGTTGCGGCAGGAAGTGATAGACACTGTGCGCTTTGTGCATCGGCGATGATAACGATGACGACGACGACGACGCCGCTGCCGCCGCCGCCGCCGTCGCTGCCGATGAGGACGTCGTTGTTGTCAGACCGGTCGTCGCGGGTAGTCGCGGCAGGGAATTGGTAGCTGCACTGATCGCGGATTGCATGCCACGTGGAAGAGTTGTCGCACGAGATTCTCCGCTGTATTCCAATTCGTCCTCGGTATCTTCGTCACCGGCCGACGCACCTGACGCGATGCGATTTCAGAGTGAATAAATTATGATAATGACCTAATTTTCTTTTCTACCTAACTAGAGCTCGCACGATAGTTTATTATTTCCGTTCTTTTTTTTTCTTTTTTTTTATTTCGACAGCATTAGATTTCTCTGTGTAATTTCGTTATTTATAATTAGCGAGAAGCTATTTCTTCTCTCGGTTGTGAATAAACCGTATATAAATCTCAGAGTCGAAATCGCGTGCAGCGCAAAATATGCAAGAATTTATTTTCCACGCTTCTTAATTCCTCGACTCGATTCACTAATGCAAGCACAACAACTGAATTAAAAGTCCGTGGCGTAGCGCGCGCGTCCACTCTCCCGCACGTATAAAATAAAATACAACCCCATTGTATATCGGATAAGAGATCCAAACATAACTGTGGCATAATCGTGGCCAGTCCGCGCCGCGTAGCGTAAATGCGGAAAGAGAATGCTCGAACAATCTCTCGAATGGGATTGCCTTCGCGAAGTCGGCGAGGCAAGATCGACCCGCAACGCCAATTACCGCCGTTTCCGCCGATGTAACATGATCCACGGAAGATCCCTTCGCGCGTCGTGAAACGCACACTGCATTTCATCTGTGTGCGACACACACACACACGCACAAAGTATAGTCACGCTCAAACTCACCTGACTCTCCTCTGGTATTAGCATCGGGAACGGAAGATCTTCGGTTGCTCCAGATTCTCTCCTCGACGGAACCACCGCCGCTGCCACCGCCGCCGCTAGTTATTCCACCCCCGCTCCCGCCGCCGATCGAGCCGCAGCTTCTCACTCGGTCCAATTGTTCCCTGGAGAAGCTCTTCGGATTGAAGAGCAGATCACCGGCGCTTCGACGCTTCGCGGCGAGAGCACTCGCACTAGCACTGCCACCACCACCACTTACGTCACCGGAACACGCCAACAGACTCAGCTTCGTTCTTGAGTCGGCGGCCATCAGCGCGGATTCGAAGCTACCGCGCCAGGAGAACCTCTCGTAGTCGCTTGCTTCTCGTTCTTCTCCCTCTTGACCGGTGGAAGCTACCGGATGATTGTTGATCAACAATAGAGGATCGTGCGACTTCGATCTTGGCAATTGCAAATGCGCCGACGAAGGTGTATTGGTGGAATCGGACGTTGATTCGTCGTCTTCGGTGGTAGACGCCGAGGATGGAGTTCGGTGATGCTGGGAATACCGTCGCCATGTGGTGGAATGATGTTGCGCGGTTGGACCGCCCTCCGAAACTTCATGCATCAACGCAACCAGTCGACTGCCGATGTGATGCATCACTTTGGCGATCAAGGGCGGGCTGCTGTGCGGCGTCGAGTTAGCGTCCGAGCTCACGCCGTCGCCGGTCATCTTCGTGAAGCTTTGTACGAGCTTCTGATAGACGAAAGCGGTGTCTCTGCCTAAATAAGGTGCGGGTTGTATCACTGTTTCCGATCCCTTGAGTTGTTCTTTCTCCTTGTCCGACAGAGTTGCGTCACCGGATGTAGTGTCAAATTTGCTGATAATCTGCTGACAGCTTTGCGAGATCTGTTCCTGCAACGCGGATCTGCGACCACCGGCGGTGCATTCGAGATCGGAACTGGTGTAATCCGAGCTGTCGTAGGAATCCGACCACGTGTCCTCCGAACTGAGATACTCGACGATCTCGCGCACCTGCTCGTCGCGAATCCCCGGGACTGTTTTCATCAGTCGCGTGAGTTCGTTCTCGAAGTACACCAATTGCGGCGGTTTTGTGCGATTTTGAGCGCAGACTCGCGTCTTGGAGGTGTATCCAGCGAGTCGCGGACTCGGTGCCGGCGAAGCGCCGCTCGAATTCGTGCTCGCGACATTCTGTCCCTGAGTTTGACCGTTCGTGTTGGCTACCATCGTCTTGAAGAACTGTCGCATTTTCGACATCATGAGATTCGTCTCCTCGTCGCTGGACCAGTTGTTGAAGCTGTCCTTACGTGACAGCGACGCGTTCGCCAAGTGCGGCAGGCTCGTGTGGTTTACCGAGTGTTTCGTCACGTTGTTTCTCTCCGTGCCGACCGTTTCAGTAGCGCACTGATTTGCATCTTGAGGATGCTCCGAGATCTTGTTGAGCGAGCGATCTTTGCCGCCTTCTTGATCGGTTTCAGCGTTATTCGTTTGACTGTCGTCGGGAAATTTCTGATGCTGAAGAAGATCGTCGCAGCTGCCGACGAAGCCCGAGTCGCGCAATTGCTGCTTCGATCGTTGACTGTCGCTCAGGTTCGCCAGCACAGAGTTTCTCGATGAGTCCGCCTGCGAGGATAACGGGGAATTTAGCGTGTTGTTGCTGTTGGTGAGAGTGGACGGCGACGAAGACGAGGACAGAACGGATTCCGGCTGCGGCGTCTTCGCTCTGTCCGAGTCTTCCGAGTTTATCGTCTCGTTGTCGTTCTCCATCACGATTTCGTTCATCAGTGTCAGTTCTCTGCTGGGTTCTGGCGTTTTGTTCCGATCGTCTGGAACACGCGGGCTCTGAGTTCCCAGATTTCGCGTCTTTTTCTTCTTGCGTTTAACCGTGTCAAATTGACCGTCCGTGCCGAAAACGGCGCTCTGACCGTCCTCGGTGCCATCGGTTTCCGTAGACGAATCCTCAGACTGAGTTTCCTGCGTGTCTTGATTGAGGCTCAGATCCTGAAGAGAATTCTGCGAGCTCAGGTTCTGCGAGCTCTGCGTAAGAGCCAACAGATTGTCCAAGGAAGAACTGTGGGATCTGCCTGTGCCTCTTGCGCGCACCAATTTTTTTCTTCTCTGTGCTTCCGGACTGGGTCTACCCTCGGAATCGCTTCCTACCGAGCCGTCAGAATCTCTTCTGTCCTGATCAAAACCAAGAAATTCTGATAGATAATACTTTTCTAATCGGGAAGAATTCATGAAGCCGTCACTGGTGTTTGATCTGTCCTGGTTTTGACCACTGCCGTTTACCTCGTCCTGTCCGAGCGACTCTAATCCTTCGGAATAGATCGAAGAGGTTTCCGACAGACTGTCAACTTCGCGCGAACCTATGCTAGAGTTGTTTCCCTCACCACCTAGTCCGAAAAAGAAATATTTTTCCAATTCCGAAGCGGAAGGTGGTCTCGGCTTCTTCGAGGGACTACCCGCAGCCAGACTTGGCTCCGTTTCGCTCTCCTCGCAAGATTCCTCGACGATGGTGTGTAAGGTAAAGTCGATTGCTTGTCTTCGGTAACCTCTAAGCTCCTCTTCACGATCTCCAAAGTTATTAGCTTCATCTTCGGAGCTCTCTTCGGTGGCAGTGGTTCCTCCAAGTTCGTCTTCATCATGAGACACTTCTTCCACCCAGGAATCATCATCTGCCAGACCGTCTTCAAGGATAACAACTCCGCTAACTACAACAGAACCGGAACAGTCATCGCTGGACTGCGATGAGGCACGTGCGCGCGTATTCTCACGACACTCTGACACTGAACGTTCTTTCGACACGTCATCCGCGTTCTCCTGCCAACAATTGAGCGGTTTTTGCGCGTTCTTCACGGACACGTCGTCGCTTTCACTAGCACTACCGACACTCAAACCACTATCCGCCTCGAGCTCGATCGACTGATGATTCGTTCCAACACCGGACACCGCGGCTGATAGCCTCTTCACCATCAGCGGCTTACGCGGAGCGTTTTTGCGAGGTTGCTCGCTGGTCGCTTCTAATGCCAGCTGGAAATAACCGGCGAGACCTTTCTGGTTTCCGAGATGAGTCTCGTCCGGTTGCAACAGCGTCGTCGTGTCCGACGTGACGACGCTCACCGGCTGATAAGACGCCTCCTGAGTGATCATCACGAGGCTTCTGTATTTATTATTACCGCTACTGTTGTTGTTGGTATTGTTGCTGTTGTATTGGACTGAGTCTCTCGCAAGATCCTTGGCCAACGCTTGGCTATCAGCTGGGGGGCCATTCTCCTGCCGAGTGCACGGACGTCGCTCGACTGAGCGAAATCGTGTCGGGCTCCCCTCCTCGGGGCTCTCACCACTACTACTACCGTCACTGGCGCAATTGTTACCATCACCACTTCCTCCCACCTGTGCTGTAATCTCGCCTCTCACCGGACCGTCATGCGCAGTATCCACCTTGCTGCTGGCGTTGTCTTGCTCCTCCGCGCTCCCCAGCCTTTCCTGAATCCTGCCGGTGGATATCGCATCGCCCACATCGTCGACTACTATTCCTGCCCGCTCTTCACCCACCGCTGGGTCGTTGTCTCCCGTCTCGCCATCTTGGCCGTCACTGCTGCTGCCGCCACCACCGTCGCGACGACACATAACGGACCGATAACCCTCGTCGTCGTCTTCGTCATCGCCGTTGTCGTATTTTGCACCGCCGATCACCGCCGTTGTCGTCGAATCGCTCGAAGACCGTTCGCTGATCGATCTCTCGCTTCGATTGACGTAGCTCTTAGTCATCATCGAACTCCTTCCGTTATCACGATTACCGTACAAATTACTGCTTTCCCTGATGTTCCTCGACATGTCGTTCGTATTTCTTGGGCCGATTTGGTGCAGCAGTTCGTCGTTGATCGCGGCGACCTGCTTGCTGAAATCGAAGGATGACTCGAACCGATTTACCTCGTACTCGTGAAGCTCGTCGCTGCTCACTTCGCTTCCCGTGATGTTGCTCTCATTGCTGGTGCAACTGTCAGTGGACGCGTCAACGATAACGTCGCCATTCGTCTCTGATAAACATGACTTATCTCCTCGCTTCTCGTAATCGTTCGTTACTATCGAACGCGAGATTTCGTTATCGGTAGTAATTTGAAATTTGTCTTGGTTGTCGACGTTGTCCGCTGGAACCGAAACTTCGGAAGCGACTCCGGAGATTTCGAGGGAATCCGGAACGATGGTGGAGTCCCAAACGTCGCTGGAAGGTGACTTTGGCTCGATCAGATCATCCTGCGAAATCTTTGACGTCTCAATTGTTTTCTCTTCACAAGCATGTACGTCCGAAACCGAGTTTTCGTTCGTATTCGGAGTAGCTAACGACGAATTGATACTGTCAGGATCGAGTGTCCTGATGGATTTCAATTCGATTCGATTATTGGAACAGTCATTATTGTCCGCTAAATACGCCTCTTCAGCAATCGATTTGTGTCGTAGCAACAGAGGAATTCGCTTGTCGCCGGTCTCATTTTTCTTGCCGCGACTTTTTCGTTTGTCGTTCGAATTGGCAACAGATTTGTCTGGCAATTTGTTATCCTCGTCGCGACGATTGTCGACCACGTAGGCCTTGGAACGGCCATCGGGCTCTTCCAGATTATCTTTGCAGATTTCACTTTCAACAATGGCATCCTCGTCGTTCAGCAGTCTCACGTGTTGCAACACCACAGATTCCTCTTCGGGAATGGAGATGATGCGTTTCAAGGTCACTCCACCCTCGGCCGCGGAATCCGAATCATCTTCCTCGTTGTCTTCGATATCGTTGTCGCTGGTGAGCGAGTCGTCATTAACAACGAACACCCTGGAGAATCTGTGCGAGCTGGAATCGTCTTCCAGATCGCTGCTGTCCGCCGATGATCTCCCGGACGAGCTGCCCGAGTCCTCTCGCGAATGCTGATACATCTCCTGGGCGCTTCTCTCGAAAGACGATGACAGGGAATCATCGCAGGCGGCTTCCTCGTTTCTTCCATCAATCTCTTCGTCGTCTTCCTTGCACTTCACTTCGCTATTTTGTATCTCTTTCGGATTCGATTTGTTCTTTATGCTGGAGGAACCGGACTCACTGATGTCTTTCGGCAAGGTCTCCTCTTTTTTGAGCTCTTCAGTCTTCGCGACGATTTTCGCGTCATCTCTCACATTTTGACCACCCATTTGAGAAGATTCGAGAGTCGATGGTGCTGTCGCCGTTTCGGTTATCGCGTCGTACAATTGCGGTGCCATCACCTGATCCGGCGGGCGAAAGGTGCAAGTGGCCGGATCGAAGGTGCTAACAAGCTGTGGATCCAGACGTGCGCCATGTAAGGGTTGATTGAAGCGCGGATGCCAGGCGAACCAGGGCGCTGCGGGATCACCTCGTAGCCTTAGACTTCCCGGCTCGGAATGTCCTTCGCCTCGGCTTATCATCGATGATGCGGCCGCCGCGAAATCACCGGTCCACAATGCGGCCGGTATTGGCACCGGGTACGGAACCGGAACCGGTATGGGCACCGGCACTGGGAGGACGTTCGCACTTCGGGAACCGCCGCAAGCCTGACAGAACGATAAAACAATGGCATCGCGATTTCCATTTAAAAAAAAAACAACTCTATTGTTTCAAGTTTTTTTCCAATTTTTTAACATTTTTATTATTAAGCTATTTTGACATTATTCAAAACCACAAATTAATTTTTCTGAACATTACTCATTAAAGATTTCAATTAAATTTTGATTAAACTTTTAATTAAAGTACGTAATTTGTTAAAATAATCTTGTTAACTTAAAACAACAAGTTTTTGTTCCGCGTCAAAATTATTCTGCTTAAAGAATTGATGATTAATGAGAAATGGATTAACAGCTCGGCATTCAGCAGCGATAATTTAGCTGCTACGAAAGCGCTTATCGATCGGCATAATCAGCATGAGGCGTATCGTTCGATACGAGTACCGCGCATACGGTTTATTGACAATGTGTGACCGTGAATTCCGCGTGCTGTGCGCGACTCTCTTCGCTAGTAGAACGTGAATGATTAATTTAGTTGCGTAGCAATGTGTTTGTCAAACGCGGGTGCGCGCAGCACTCAGTGCACATGTATATACATATGACACAAATTCATATCCATGAAAAAAACATTTTTTCTCACCGCGCGTTATTCTTTCCTTCCGTCGTAAACAGTTTTTTTTTTTTTTTTTAATAAACGCACCGAAGATTATTTGAACGCAGTATTTGTTCCAGCGTGCTGAAAGATCTATGAAGTTTTCAAGCTTTAATTTAAAAAATCAGACAGAATATATACGTGCTGAAATGTTTTACAAAGCATTTTACTGTAAAAAGAGCGTGTTAGGAATCAGAGAGTTGATTCTCTCGATTTATTTCGATGTTTATTATTGACATTTTTCCGCGACGCTGATTGATTTTCGGCCATTTGTGTCACGACCTTGACAGTTCGGGATTACATGATTATATTTGTTGTGGTAATTATCTCACGAGTGTGTGAGATAATTTCAAAATACGAGTTAAAAACATGTGTACGAATCACAACATTGATGGCGCGCGCTTGTTGTGTTCTTTATTATAAAAGTTAGTCATTTTAAAATAATTTTATACAAAGATTACATGTTGAAAAATTTTTTAATTAAGAGAGAATGTGATAAAAATTGTGATTATTTTTTTCTTTCTCTTATCACTTTGTTTATCAGTTCAAGAGTCGTACCTGACAGGCGCCGGAACCACGTCCCGGGCAGCAACTCCAAACGTTTTGACCGACACCGGCGTCCGCTGTGTTGGTGACACCGGCACCGACGTTGGCGATTGGCGTCGTCGGCAACGGCAGGGAACCGCTCTCGAAGTAGTCCCAGTCGCAGTCCTCGAGCGACTGCGCGTGATGATGATAATGGCCGCTGTTGCGCGGCAGTCCGTTCAGGTAGGACGAGCTCGAGCAACTGCTGTCCGCGTCGTCCTCCTCACGACCGGACGACGAGTCCGAGCTGATGAAAACCAGGCGCCTGTAGTCCACTATGGACGCCAGTAAATCCTGACTCTGTCCGCCCGAGGTGGAATTGGGGCTGCGATGCCGACCACCGCTTCCGGTCCCACCGCGTCCGATCAGATTCACCGTCTGCAGACTCTGCAGATCCTCGCCGCCGCAGCAGGATCTCGCGTGCGATCTTCCGCGTCTTCGCGAACCTTTTTTTTTTTCAACAAGAATAAACGAGAATATGTTTTCGATTTGCTATTTTCCAATCGATACACTTGATTTACTTTGTCCCGGGGTGATTCAGCGATAAGATCGGGAAGAGAAGCGCGGAGAGACGCGAGGAGAGACGCGCGTTAGATAGATACACGGAATTTTCCGACAATCTCGATTTATCGATTTGATTGAGATGATGTAGGTGCATTATCAGTTTTATCGATTATGACTTTTTCAAATTTCCAGAGTTGAAATTGAAGTAAGCGATAAAAATTTACACAAGGAGGGAGGAATCGTATAGAGAGAAGAGTCGGATAAGAAAAAAAAAAGATTTCAACTTCCATCTGCACTTGATTGTTTTAATTGATCATGCGATATGACGTGTCGGCGCGAATACGAGAGTGCAGAAGCATACATTCGGCAATTAGCAGTAAGCTAATAGCAAAATGATGTGATAGGAAAGTTGTATGATAATGAGTAACGCTCGTAAAAAAAAACGCTCGTCGCTCTCACTCAAGCTCTCTCACAAGCAATGCGGCACGCAGAAATTGGATTTATATCTATTGTGCTAAGTATCCGCGCGGGCGAAACAATGCGCTTGCGGCGCGCGTAGGCGCGTTGCGCCGACGAAACGGCGTCTAAATCTCTGTTTGGTCACGTCACAGACCGCCTTGGCTCTAACTAACCAACTCACTCCCCCGGTGTCTTTTTCCACGTCGCAACTATGCGTGCGCGAGATAAATTACATCCTCTGTGCGCGCGCGAATCCGCTTTGTACAATTGCTTCTGCAAACAATTGCGAAATCCTACCACACACGTGTCTAAGGTAACGTGAGTTTTTTTCGCGAAAACTTGTACGCCCCTGCGAGAGACTTGCTTTTCGTGCCAATAGGAAAAAACAAAACGGTACAGTCAAGTGACGGCTCGTCATGAATGGCGGCGAAAAGGGGCATAAAAAAAAAAAGAGGAGACCAGAATCGGGGCTTGTGCCGTTGGCGCGCTTTATGCCCGCTTTTTACGCGCCGCTGAATTACCTGGTCAATGGCACTAGAGGGGGTCTGTGGTTTCTGTCCGAGTGTATGATTTTGTTTCGTGAACTTCTTCTCTCTTTCTCTTTCTCTTTCTCGTCTTATCGCTCTAGACCTTCAAATTGTTTTTGTGAATGGCTCGAGAAAAAGGAAAAGAAAGAGAAGCGAGAGGGAAGGAGAAGGAACGATTTTACCTCCAATTCACTTTGCTTTTTTAATTAAATTTTGCGCTCGCGGAAAGTAGAAAGAGTTCACGCGGTTACTCAAGTTATAAATCAATTGCTGTAAAAAAAAAAAAACTCGAGAAACACACTCGTCGCAAAAGATTATTTTTCCATTTTTGCAGAATTGCGCGAAACACGTTTCGTTCTCATCCACGTTCTCGCGCTAGTGACTCCATTCCAAATAGCTTCACAACGGACAACGACATCGAAAAGTGACACACGCGTCTCTGTGTCACCGCGATAAATCGAAATGTGAAAGAAGACACACGCGTGCAAAGTTTTACCGGTGTGTTATTTCAGATCTAAACGTACACTCAGCGCACAATACACCGAACTCGAAAAGCGCACAACATAATTGTTAAATATACATATTCTTCGACAAAAATACATTTAATTGTTGATATGAGTGACGTATGTACCTTCTCGGATTTCTTATTATTTAAAAAAAAAAATTGTCTCTCATGAAAAATCGAATAACCACTGAATACAGTTCGGAACTGTCACTTTCGTGGAAAAAGAATCATGAAAAAAAACTGGCAACCCAATTCGAACGAACCCGGTTTCCTCGACCGGGGTCTCTCGCGAAATAAAGGTGGCTCCGGTCGTTACTACATCAAGGCAAAGAAGGCAAGGTGAGCGATTCGCGTGGGCTACCGCCGCTTAACTGAGAGCGTCTACGCCGAGGGGCACACCTGAATCCCGCGCACAGCGTCGGTCACTACCTAACTACGACGGCTATAGTGCCCCGACGCTATAGTGCATTGCGCTTTGTTATACCGGGCGGTCAGTTCGACAAGTCTGAACTTTTGTCTCAACGTTGCTCCTCACATTCCTGAATTATCGTTTCGAAGGAATTTCGTATCTTGGGACACGGAAGATGCGCTTCGGAGATACTCTACGGTAAAGTCTCATATCTACAACCGTTCAACAAAACAATTCTCCGAAATGGAATATCCTAAAATATCGCTTACGTAAAGCGAAGTCCTTCGTTTCGCAGTCCGATCTGACCGGGCGATAACAAACGTTTCGATCACCTGGGGGGACGCGCGTTTTGTTATGCAACTCGTGTCGCTCGTCGTCGCGATTTCGCGTCACCCCGTGTATAGCAACTGCGGCGCACAAGTGAGCGGACTATAGAGCGTCAGCAGGGAAACGTTGTGTGTTGTATACACTATTATTCCTATATGCTGGTTCCCCGAGGCCGCCTCGCTTCGCCTCACCTGCTGTGCTGCCGCGCTACGTGTGCGGATATAATTCCGTGCCAAAACGATCAAACTCAAGCGAGGGAAGGAACAGCAAAGAGATGGGCAGATAAGAGTTTTTGTTTTTTTTTTTTTTTAATTTGAAATCTGGAACGCGCGCGAGCACATGTTGAAATTCACGAGCCAAACTACGGCCGAAACGTACGACGATAACGAGGGTACCGTTAATTTGAAACGCAAAGACGCGCGAGAGAAAGAATGAACAACGGACGCCGCGAATGAGGAAAAAACAGGATTTTGAGTACAACGTCGAGAAATTAAACGTCAAAACCAAGCTACTTTTGGAAGAATTTTTTACGAACAAATAATTTAAAATGTTATTCTATCATACGGGAGACTGTGTTTTTTTTTCACAAATCCAAATTCAGAAAAAAATCAAAGAACTTGCATGTTCTCGTTTTCGTACTTCCTTTTGTACCTAAAAAAAAAAAGTCTCTCGCGCGATAAGAAGCAAGAAAAACACGCGTCACATTTCGACGACCGTTGTCGTTTCAATCAGATTTGAGCCAAAGCAAATACAAAATCACGACAATCCCGGCGTAGAAAACGAGAAAGTACATCGACAGTAGAAACGTGAGCGACAATTGGACTATTCTTCTCACTTCCATGTTTGAAAAAAAAAAAAAAGAGAGCAAAATACTGAGAAAGGAAGTACGTGTGCGCGCACAATGAGGATGTTCCAAAAAAGCGACGTCCGAAACGTTCGATTCGTAAAAACGCTCGGATGTGGATTTTACGACATCGTCTCTCAGTAACGCGTGCGAAATTAACGAGCTCGCGTCGGATCGCGATGATTCAGAATGACGCACATTAAACGTTTCACGCACTATTAAACGTCAAATGCATTCCTTTCACATTTTATCGAATCTCTCGCGGCGGACGAAATACGAGATTACGAATAATTATGCTGTGGTTTTGTGTGTGTGTCTGCCGCGAAACGTTCGATTTCGATCGCGGGAATCCGAAGGAAAATGTTCCTCGAAATCGAGAGCGCGTGCTCTGTTTTGCCCCGAAAGTTTTATTAAATGACCGCAAACAGGAAATCTCTTTGAGAAACAAACGGAAGAGAAGTCAGCGGGTTTTCTCTCTAACACTTTCGATATTATTCTTCTGCCGTTACTAATATATCATTTCCCTCTGCGTGAAAAATTTCACTCGGTGTCGCGCCACTTAAAATTTATGATCCGTTACATCCCACACTTTTTTTTTACGTGTGATTTCGGTTGGATGTGACTTTTTACTGCTGCGGGATTCACTGATTCGGGAACACGACGCTATTGTGCGCGAGTTTTTTTTTTTTTTAACTTTCGTCAACGATTTCACGCGGCTCTCCCGGAGAATACTGAGTGCTCTGTTTGAGTTCAGGGGGTTCGAGTCCACGGGCTTCGATAATCGATGGGCTTATCGTTACGGAAAGCAGCCATATGGCGTATTTTATACGTATGTACTCGTGTTTTGCATGCGCGTGCTACATCAGATGTGTAGAAGCAGTTTTATTAAATCAGTGAAAGTGAAGAAAAGTCAGTGCTTGCGTGTTAAAAACAAACACTTGTTAAAAAAACAAACTTGGAGTTACCTAATTATCTAATTAAAGTACAAATATTGCTACGTTATATCCGACAGTGTTTTTTTTTTTAATACGTTTTGATCTGCTAATAACTATCGCAGTAAAAAAAAAATCGTTTCTATTCAATTTGTCGAACGAAGAAAACTCTTTGCTCTCTCCCATCGCTTGTGTACAAAGCGAGCTTGTCGACACTGTGGCAAATGAAAACAAAAATTATACATCGTCGTGACTTTTCAAGTGGGCAATCGCGAACACGCAATTCGGCAATTATGGCAATTATTGGTAGCCAATATGCGGGTAAAACGATCGCGAAAGTGAAACGGTACTTGTTGTCGTGTAATAAATAATGTTTGCCGGTTATTAATTGCGACTTGCGTTTTTTAGAGCAGGTATATGAGATGCAAATGAGAATAAATTAGAACGTAGGTAAACAGAGGTAAAATTCTTTCACGTACTTTTCTTACAAACAACGGCAACAGTTTGTTCCCGCAACGTAATTAAGAACAAAAGCTTTTTAATTTTATCTTCTTTGATCCTGGAGATTTGTTTTTTATACGTCTGACACTTAAAATTACATCCAACGTATTACATTCGTTGTTGCTGAAGAAATTCGACATCGACAATTCTATTGGTAAACACGGCGGTGACGCGAATCTTGACAATGGACGAGATTCTCGTATTTCGTTTCAACGGTTGAATCGATCGACTTTCTAGTCATCACAATCGACTCCGAATTAAAAATCTAAGAGTTTTCTTGCAACGTGACTCTCTTCCGAGCGGAGATATTCCCAACGTAAATTCCTAATTACAGAAAAATTTCAATTTCAGTAAGAAAGTTTTACTCACCCTGAGCGTCAAATTGTCTTCTACGTCGCAACATCGATCTTCCTTGCGAAGGAATTGGTCCTGTTCTGTCGTGGCCATCTTCGTTGACTTCGTCCTCGCCCGCACTGGTCGCACTGTCACGTTGCACCACCTCGTCCCCGCCGATCGTAGACGAAATTGCACCGCCGGTACCGCCGCCGAAGAACTTTACCTTCCTGGTCACGTCCACGTATCCGTGCAAACCGGTCTCGCTTAATCTAAATAGAAATCGAAATTGCTTAAATCTTTTTTTGATTTCCAGTATGACCTCAAATACATTCGAAAGAAATTCTGCATTTAATATAATTAATACATCTTCAAAATTTCAATTAAGAGTTTTGCAACGTGCCTGACGCTCTCGCTGCCGCTGCTCTCGTATCTGGCGCTGCTGTTGGACTCTCTTCTGGTTCGTGTTATGGTGTCGCGTATTCTCTGAGAAGCGGAGCAAGAGTCCGCCCCGATTTTACGCGGCAGTGCAGGAGTTGGCTCGCTCTCGCTCTCCCGCGGACTGTATCTCGATGATCTCGTGCTCAGCGGACTGGCTTCGGGCGACAAATGCTGTTGACAAAAATATAAATAAATAAATGAAAGTGTAACTGAAATATATAAATTATAAGCACCGTCATTATGAGTATTATATATAAGCCTTACATTGCAATTTTTATTAAATTTCTTTGCAAAACTTACGCTTGAACAACGCTTGTTTGGAGTGTCGTCAGTATCGTCCGGATTCGAAAATTCCTCTTTGGAAAACTTTCGTCTCACCTTGAGAAACAATAAGTTCATAAATAAGTTCGCGAGTCGTGATTAGATATATTAAGCAACAAATTATGAATATAATAATAAGAGAATTTCACTGACCACCTGAAACTCGTCCGCCCTCTTCTCATAACCGAACTCCAGCAAACCCTTTTTTTCGGTAACGACACCGACGATGTCTCCGTCGCTGCTAACGTCCAACAAACGTTCGGCAATGCCCTCCTCGATGTTGTATCGCTCCTTGTCGTTCTCCGCGACGGACTTTTCGACCGGTTCTTCGATCGCGAGCAAATGCTTCTCGTCTATCATCTCCTCGCCCACGACCATTGTGTTCTGCTCCCGCGTTCGTTCATCCTGCGTCCTATTCCCCACGACGATAACGTCGATCATCCTTGCGTTCTGATTCTCAACATCGGTTTTCTCGTTTTCCTTCAGAATTATCTCGTCCCGCTCGACCGAAACAATCGTTTCTACAATCCTCGACGATTCCTCAGCGTCGTTGGCACCTTCCTTGCAGTCTTCGCACTTGATCTTATTCTGTTCGCCGGCAACTTTCGACTTTGTCGAGCCGCCCACGGTCTCTGTTCTCTCCTGCTTTCCTTTCGCGGATTCCTTGATCAAATTCGCGCTGTCTCTGCCCACGTCCTCGCGACTGTTGTCGCGGCGAAATATTCGTATTCCCGATTTGCCGGCTTCGTCCTTGCCGAAGGTGGGCGTTAGCGAGGCGAAGAATGGCGAAGATCTCACCTCCTCCTTGGGATCCTTTCGCGTGGACTTCAGCGAATGACGGATGTCGTCCTTGCTATCCTGACGCTTCAGACGCTCGTCTTTGCCGCGGGAAGACAATAATTTCGGGATCAGACTCGGCACGCTTATGTCCTCGCGGCTGCGTCTCAAATCGTCGGTGCTTCCTCTGTACCTGTAGAAAAATTAAGATATTCCTCGTAGAAATTATCCAAAGCTTCTTCAGTAAAAAATTAAGACTCAAGTGGACAAAAGATGAAGCATACCTGAGGGGAATAAGTGATCGTTTAGGCGACTCCTGCGGACTACGTATGTCCTCGAACTCCCTGGAGCTTCTTTTGAGAATGGGTATGTTCGACTTTCTCTCGCCATGCTTCGCCGGGCTCAGTTTTGCATCGGGCGATATAAATTTCGCCAAAATTCTCGGCGGTTTTATCAGCGAGATCCTCGGCGAGATGCTCTGCTCCTGCGGAGAATTCTCTTGCTCCGCTTCAATCCTCTTGCCGACTTTCGGAGTGTCCGCTGATGGCACTTTCTCCTCTAATTTGCTGATTGATTGTTCTCGTTTCGTTCGTTCGTTGTTCGGTGTGTTTCTCCTCTCGATCGCTTCATTTGCATCCTTGGAGTTTTCTCCGACTGTGTCCTCGATGCACTCCTTCGAATTCCTTTCTCGCGAATCTTCGGTTCTGTCGGCGAGGCTCGAATCGTTCACCGGTTCCCGATAATCCTGATGGCGAGACGGCAGACTGCGATACAATCGCAATTCCGGGGATCTTCTTGCAGCTGACCAACGTGGAGGACCTTTCCAGAAAAAAATAATTCGTCGTAAATCTCGTTAGAACGAAGAAAATTGTTATAAAAAATATTGGCGCTGAACGACAGAACACATTCTCTTTTACGAAATTGTATCACACACCCAGAAAAAAAGTAGAAGATTAATTCACAGAACTCACCATTAATCGTCCAAGCTCGTCGTATGCTGCGATTCAGTATATCCACCGAGGACAGCGACGTTTGTTCGTTTGCAAATTCGCCGGAAGTCGGACTTTCGTTCGTCCATTTGTCGTGTAATTCTCTGAAAAAATTAGACAAATCAATCGGCGCATTAGGCCAGCGATCAAGATACACGCGAAAAACAAAGGAGTTTAGTCTTGAATTTGATAATTGTTCGCCACGTTCTGCACGTTTTACATTTGCATTCTTCTGCTATTTGTTTCGCATGTGTTGCTTCTATTGTCAAATAATAAAAAAAAAAAAAAACAATTAACATCTGAAGTTCCGTCTTCTACAATGAGAACGTCAACGGAGCGGCTGACAAGTGTGTTAGAAGAAACACTCACGCGATCTTGTAGCATATGTTGCAGATCCACTCGACTTCTTTGTCACCTCCTGCGTAATTCCTGGTCTCGATGCGACATTGCCGACACACCCGATGCCTGCAGCGCGTGCAAGTCGCACCGGTGTTGTAAAATCTACCGAACGGTGCACTGCATCGCGCGCATTTGCGTCCTTGGTGCGATAGTTCACCGCCGCCTCCGCCGCCACCGCCGCCGCCGCCGCCGGACGCCTTGAGCAGCCCCCTTCTTCTCAGGTACTGTAGATCAGCCTTCAGCCTCCTGTGAACACACAAAGCCGGATGCAGATCCCGAAGTATGTACCTTCCATCGGGTTATTGCGCCTTGGCAACTTCGCGGAGAACATCGCGCGAGCAGAGCAAATAGGATCGGGTTAAAGGATCATACACAACGCGGTCGAGGGAAGTTGTTACATCGAATGACGTGCAATTGTTGTACAAAAAACTATCGCATCTCTGTTTTGCAGCTATGTTTTCGCAATATATTATAATTTTGCGTTAATTTGTTTTCGATTTCAATGGTAGATATTTGTTGTACGTCAACCCTCTTTCGATCCAAACTAATCTTTCTTTGTTATTGAATGGAAGCGAACCGCCTGGTTATATCGAGAGTGCAATTCGAGCGACAGTTCTCTCTCGAGCGTCAGATTTTTACGCGGCTATAAGTGCGACGCGTAATTTTATCGCCACGGACACGTAGTTACACTTAATTATTGTTTGCAACTGAGAGCGCGAGCTGAGAGCAATTAACAGTTGCGCCGTTCGTTGCATATATTATTCAGTTATAACACACACACATATATGTATATATATATATATACATGTATATGGACATCGATCAACGATCAACGTTTTATTCATCGAGCGGCGGAAAACGACGAGTTTAACGAGCAGCGGGACCAGATCCGTACCTACATCCCGGATTGCGAGCCGGTGTTGTGTTCGTTGTGACGCGCGACTTAATGGCCGCGACTTACTCATGCAACTGACGTGCGTACGTGACGGTGCCGTGTTTCTTCTATAACCGTGAACAAAACCGTTCCATCGCACTCGAGCGGTCGCAAAAATCGAGTCCCGACCAGATTTTCTTCCTCGTCGTTGCGGAAACGAACACGCGCGCGCGCGCGCTGTTCAACTGTGACATTAACGAGTCTGTTGGTTGCAAATAAAACAACGTGTGTGACGACGCTTATATGCGATCGCTCGGTTTCCCGACAGCAATCGAGACGATCGAGTCACTTTAAATTCGAGAGATCGTATCGCCTTCAAATTTGTTCGCGCGAATAAAACTCGCGTCACTGATATGACACTCGCAATAATCGTTAAAATGTTCACCGCGCACTCACCGGAGTCTATAGTCGCGCGTTTAAAACCCGCGATGGGAAACAATCCGTCGGACGTGAAATGAGTTTTCAACGAGTGCTTAATTGGCTGGTTGATGAATTGCCGTTAATATTCATTCGCAAAATGAAAAACTTCCGGAAGGTGCGAAATCACTGATTATCTGATTGTCGACGAAACGATAATGGCTCACGGACAGTTGTATCTAGGCTTCTTTCGTTTATAAAAAGATTCGACGCGCGCGTACCACGCGCGTAAGATTGCTACATCTCTCGTCTCTCGGTGCCAACGGCACACACGTCGCGGACACACACTCGCGTTTGTCCCCGTGGGTGTTTCACCAGGTTACACACGCGGTTTCCCATTCGCGTCGAACATTCGTTTGGAAACAATCGCGCTATAACGTAATCCGCGCCAGTCGCACGCAAATATATAAAAATAACCGAGTGACAACGCGCGCGATGCTTGTATACATTTCTCAAGAAATTTCCAAGACTTGCAATAAATTTATTTGTAAGCTCGTGATAATGTTCAACTAGTTTATGCAATATATATACAAGATAGTTTATGCAATATATATACAATATATATTTGTGCAATATATATTATGCAATACGTACACGGTCAATACGAGCCAAGTGCTGAATATAGGTGCAAATATATTTTTAAATGTACAAGTTAAAATATATACACATAGAAATTCGAATTGAATTAAATTCGAGGATTCATTTAAGTGATGTTTACATCCCACAAATATACATACAAATATAAATATATAAAAACCAACAAATAAAACAATATAAAATAAATATAAAATACATAAATGTACTATCTCCATTTTATTTCCCATTTCGCAACTTATTTGCATCGGAAAAAAAAAAAAAAAAAAAAAAAAAAAACAACAATGTACCGGAAGATCGCTGCGCCGATCGCGTGAACGTGTATATGCAGATTATTGCAGATACGCATCTGGCCGATCGTTCGCTTCCGTCTTTGACAGCGAAGAAAACTCGAGAACAGTCATTGCGCTCACTTCCGGCGGTGTGCAACGACAACGTGTCTCTAACAGGATCGGATATCGCGATCGACTCATTTGTTATGCATGCACTTCTGCGTATATTGCTTTATTACATTTTTACAAGTGTGTGTGTGTGTGTTCTTGGAATATAACCGAGAATGTGAATCAAGTGAAGAAACTAAATATAGAAATGTTTTTTTTTTTTCCCGTCGCGACATGTGAAGCTCACCGAAGAGATGGACGTTCGATTGCGCTATTGCGCAAAGGAAAAAAAAAACAAGTGCTCTCCGCATTAAGCGTAGAATTTAAACGCGAATAGGCGTGAATATCCGGTTGTTCGCTGCCATTTCTTCAGGAACGAGAGAGAGAGAGATACGCTCAAAGATTATTCGTACCGCTTGAGAGCAATCACGCCGGCGCCAACCCATTTGATTTGCATCACACGAGGAAAAACATTTCCCCTCATTTTGTTTAGTTAACAGCTAACAAATCATATCGAGCGATCAAAGGAGACGCAAACAAGTAAGAATAAATCAAATACGCTTTAATTGAGTAATTTCCTTCCTCTCCTCGCGATACTTCGTTTTTTGGGGGGAAAAGGTAGGTGAACGCGATACCGTTACATTTTCTTCACGATAAATATAATTAAAAAGATAAAAAAAAACACCGAAAATAGCAGTGAAGAACATTGATGCAAGTATTTTATTTCCGACGTTGCTTACTGTCATCTCCGTGATCCAGGAATCTTGCCCTAAAACCGTACGTTTTTACTCAATGTGTTTCGCAGTTTCTTCTCTTATTCCTCTCCGCAAATAGCAACACACTCAAATGCACTCAACCTAGAAATCACTATGGTGCCGATGACAGTCGGACTGTTCGACGTGGGGTATCGAGACTTCGGGAATCGCTCTCGAAATCTCGATTGAGAAATCGATTGTCGGAATTTTTGTCGTGAACTCGCGAACAAACACACGCACCGGTAATTCACGTGAAAATCGAGAGGGATTTATTCGCGAGAGAGACCTGATCGAGACCGAGAGAACACCTCGCGAGAGCTCGGCTCGTCGCGATCTCGCCGATCGGCGGTCCTGCCGCCGATGGGGCCCCTCGGCACGGTTCGCCTTACTTCGCCACGGCTCGCTCACTCGCTTGTCGGGGCCCCAAGAAGCGGGGGCGTGACTGGATTCGCTGGATATACATTAGACGACAGTAATGCTTCGTGGTGGACGACGACGTGGTTTAACCACGTCTCGCGGACGCCTAATATGGCTTTTCCATTCGATTTCCCGTCGAAGACTCGACTCCGATCCGGTGACACGAATTTTCCGGATATGCAAAATAATGAAAGAGAAGACGAGATGCCGCGCACAATAAATTTATCTCGCGAGAAAAGAGAGAGAGAGAGGACGGATTCACGTTGTCTCATTAACTTATCGCGTAATTCCGTGGAAGATGTAATGACTGTGTGTATCTAATCTTTAATTGAAACATATTCTCGGTAAAACACATCGAGAAGAGCAAGTAAATTAGTACGCGGCAAAAGGCATTAAGTGGAAACGAGCGTTTATCTAAAAACGCTATGGATAGAGATAAGTTACATTGACATTTGAGAATGATAAAATATCAAGTTAAAAAATTTTTTTAACGCGACAAAGAAAAATATAGGAAAAAAAACAATCTCGGATTATAATTTAGTATTACGCGAACAATTGTGTTGTACGCGTAATAAAGGAAGAAAAAAAAGAGACAACAAAAAGATTCGCACAGAAGCTGCCAATTAGAGTTTGCAAAAAATAAAATCTAAACAATTTTAGCCTTAAAATAATTGGCCTCCGTTTCTTTCCAGCTCGTGATTTTAAATTACAGAGTACTTTTACCCGCTGCACTTAAGTCCGTACCGATGTCCTAGAGATTCAAGGGAAAAAGGGGAAATCGGGTCGCGCGGGTCAATATACATATATCTGTGAGCACGGGGAACGTTGCGCGACGCCCGAAGATGACGAGGACGATTTTGTACGCGTCACGACAAAAAATGTAGAACGGAAGAGGATGATGAAAAATAATTGTTCCAGCGCAAGAAGAACAGAGTCGCCGGTGTGTCATTCGCGTACAACACAATAACTTTCCCGTCATTACGTTAATTAAATCGCGTCCACAGGAGAGCGCGCATGATGTTAGCTTCCAAATCGGCCAAAGAGAGACAACAACGTCGCGAGACAACTATTTCGCTTTGTGCGATTCGAGGAGCAATTTGCGCGATACAAAACGCAACTTTTTCCAAAAAAAAAAAAAAAAAAAAAATAGTTTCATCGTTTTCGGACAAATATCTTCTCGAGCGACCACATTTCCCCTCAACTTCACCATATGCTTCCGCACGCTGTCACACCGCGATTTTCAACTCACCTTGCGTGATCGCGAATCGAGCGCGAATCGCGTGTCCCGAGCGACAGCCGGTACTCGTTTCGCGAGTAACTACATCAAAATATCATTACGTTCGGTACGTCGACCCTCGCCGCGAATAAGCGGGACAGAGTTTCGTGGGTTTCGTTCGTTTCACCGGGAGTTTTCGTTGCACCGCTCGCGTTCAATCGGTACAGAAATCGCGCGAGAATCGGCGACCGATCTTCTCGTAGAAACGGCTTCGGTTATATGTAGGTAGATGTGTATGCGCGCCGGAAGTACCGTTACTCAACCTTAAGATTTAAGGTTCGTTCCTCAAGTAACCCCGTGTGTCGACCGGACACCGCGGCGGCGGACTCTCGCTTCCGCGTTCATCAAACTCATCCTGTGAGGAGATCCATGTGATATTTTTGTATTGTCTTTTATCCTCCGTTCGTTAATAAACTCTTTTTGTTTCCTCTAATAATTGTTATATCCTTTCTGGCGCAATTAGCTTCGCGATCTAGAGATAAGAGTTAATTTCGTGTTTATGCAAGAACACAGGGTGTTTCTTCGGTTGGTAGACGGTCGTGCGTGTATATACAGACTCCGTCTTGTAATAAGCACCTGTCAACGTGTTCGCGGCCTAATATAGCTCGTGTTTAATCGCGTGATATAACGCCACGTCGAATGTTGCGCGGAATACGCAAGTTGTGTGTGCTCTTTCCACCTTCGTGTGAAAGCGTCATTCCGACTGAGAGCGCGACGAAGCGCTCCGCGCGCAAAACACAGAAGACGATGAGACTCGTTCACACGGGACAGAGAAAGGAGAAGGGGAGTCACAGCTAGTCCCAAAGGAGCAGTCATTGACATTGGCGGTGGAGCGAGGAGGAAGAAAGCCGGAGGAAGGGAGGGAGAGGGAACGAAAGGTAACAGGAGAGAGAGAAAGAACTAGAGAAACGTGACTAATATGGTCTCGCAGTGTCTTTCTGCCGCCTCGCCGTCTTCTCCGATTTCTTCGCCGAAGTACCCTTCAGTCTCTGATCCTTTATGAAGCGTCAAGACGAAGAAGAGTCGAGAGAGGCATTGGAAAACATTAATTCCGCCAATTAGCGAGTCACGGACGTCCAGTAAAATGTCCTTTTCTCCTCACTCGACGTGAGGGTTTCTTCCGGTTTTGCAACGGCGAAGTGCTGGGGGGGGGGGCAACAGAGATTCCCCGGGACAAACAGATTTTTTGACATTTAAACCACTTTACAATTACGGAGAATTATAAGAGATTGTAATACGAAATATATACACAGCGAGCGTACGCGCGAGGGTAGAAATTGCAACTTGCTGCAATATTGGCAAATTACACGGCGGAGTGGCATCAGGCGGTACGCCGAAGATGCAAGAATGTGTCTAATTATACGCCCGTTCCGCCACGAAACGTCGTTTAAGAGGAAGATTATCCGGTGTTGGAAACTCCGTGAAATGGTTGAGGGAGCAATATTGTTTCTTTTGCATTCTCGGCTAATTTAATAACTTATTAATGTCAAAGAAAAAGAAAAGTTCTTCGCTAAATTCCTCTATTTACTCGCGTGCAAATGCATCTCGACAAAAAGTCAAAAAATTTTTCAGATTTCCTGGGTTTAGTAGCAACTAAATCTCTGCTCTTCTCTTTCTCTCTGTTTCTCTGTTCTCGTATATTTGCCGGATAAACAAAATTATAAATATGGGACAAATAAGCGCTCAGGAATAAATACATATTTATAATCTGCTAAAAAAAAAAATAGAAAAGCGAACGAGAAACTTTGCTCAAGTTGCGGAGCAATCCTGAAACATTGAGAGAGAGAGGGAACAGGTTTCGTGTGTCTCTCAACTCCCGACAATTCGACGTTCGTCGAATTCGATAGTCGTCGTTCTAACTCGCGCGAAAGCAAACACGAAGCTGATAAAGCTGCGTGCGAGCAAATACTACGGGAAGTCTCACAAACAGTTCGCTGTTTGTATTTGAATTTGTAAAACAATAAATATACACCGGAAGAAGATCGCATGACTTTTCGAAGAAGTTCGATAGAAAAATTCGATTTTTTTTTTTAATTACCGTCGGGTGTAATCACAAGAAAATTTAAATACCGGTTGCGTGACGGAACGCGGTTCACTCGTTACGATTCGTTTTTTTCCTCACTTCGTTCTCTTTGATTTCAATGCTCTTCAGAATCCAAAAATTCTTTGTAATGATTCAGATATTGTTTCCAGCTAGTGGGCAGATACTGATGGTGGCGTCACCGGAATCATAGATAAACCTGAATAAACCTAATAACTTGTCAGTCAAACTGCTTGCGGCAGTATCATTACACACACACACACCTACATTTTATCTTATTATCTTGCTTATATTATCGCAATAAAAATAAATAAGAGACTGTTTTTTTTTATTTTCACCATGATGTAAATAAGTATCAAACCGGTTACACTACTTGCGACCACCAGGTAGAACCGAATTTTTCTCAACAATCTTTCAAACATTTTTCACTCGTTTTCTCGCGGACGTGGAATAGAATTTCAGAGATATCACGAGGTTTCCTTTAACTTCGAGATCGGTAGATGCCAGAGAGTGAAACGTGAGGCATAAATCATCTCACTGTAACGAGTCTCTGTTCAATAACCTTCGCTATCTCGAACGGGCATTGTGTGTTTCACTGATTTCCGATTCGAAAAGGCCCTTCACCGCGCGAGTTTTGCGTTCCTGCCAAAATAAGGCCCAAGACGAACAGGGAAAGAGAAGAGAGAGGGAGAGAGAAAAAGAAAGAAAGAAAAAGAGAGAGAAAGGATTACCCTTGGTCCTCGTCGGCGGCGGCTCCCTGCTGCACGATGCGTACCACGTCCGTGGATGACATCGTCGAATACTCCCGTTACCACACACACACACACACACACACCGAGAATTTATCGTTCGCACATTCTTATCACCTTTTCATAAACCTTCCTGAAGAAATTCCCTTCGATCTTCTCGCACGATCCACCTTTTCGCGACAGATCTTTCTTTCCCTCGAACGAATTCTCGCGCGCGAACTCACTCGAGTCTCTTCACTTCACCTCGCAGGTAATATACACACACGTGCGCTCTCGCCCGAACACTGGTGTCCAGGCTGGCTGGCGCCCGTCAAGGCTACCGACACCGAAAGAGCGAGGGAACGATCCGAAAGCCCGTTTCTTTGGCTCCGAGCCCGGTTTATCAGTTCTTCTCAGGTATGCGTGTCTACCTGGATCTATACTAGCGCGGGTGCAGCAGAAGAAGAGGCGGAGGCGAAACCACGAGGAGCACTGCACACACGGCGGTGAACACCACCTCACTGAGGAGGAGAACGCTGGAGGAGCGTGGCACCGGACGAGTGTCGCGCCGTGCCGTTCGTCGGCTTACCTGTTCATACACACACACACAGACACACATATATACACACGCATATAAACGTGCACGCACGCACACATTGCTTTTTTCAACCTGTCTCCGTGTGCCGTGCTCTTTTCCTTCTGCGTGTGTGTGTGTGTGTGTGTGTGTGTACTTCATGTAAACTGACTGGTGTGACGTTTCTTTAACTTCCGTCTGTTTGTGTGTGGGAAGGTGTGCGGAATGCATGCGCGCACGTGTACGTATAAATCGTATGTACTTTTCCTTCTATCTGCGCATACGGCGCGTGCATACAAAAATGTGATTCTTGATTGTGTGTGTGTGTGTGCGCGCAAACTGGTGTAGCTTGTCTTTTTTCACTGTGTGCGTATGCATGCTCGCAGTATCTTTTCCTTCTACCTGATACACAGACGTGTACTTCTTCTTTATTTGTACGTGTAACGGATGAAAGAGAGACGTAGCATGTTCTTTTCCTTCTATCTGTAAATGATAATTGTGATTCCTGATATTGTGTGTGTGTGTGTGTGCGTGTATGTGTGTGTGCGCGTTCGTATATCATGATGCACCGCGTTCTCTTCCTTCTGCCTGCACGTCCACAGGAGGACGTGGCCTCGTACGTGTGAAATATATGCGCGTTCGTGTAGTGCTGTGTTACCTGTTTTCATATAGTTGTGGTATTCGGTATTTGGAAGAGCTTACTTCGCACATACATACATATATATATTATATACAAGAATATGTTACGTAGTAAATCAGTATGAGAAATCAGTGATGTATAACGGGATTGGATGTCCCGAGTAAACGGAAGAATTTGAAATAAACAAAAGAGAACGCGACGTTCAATTAAAATAAATACCAAAAGTGAAGAACCAACATTACACGCGGCACCGATTTTTTATTTAAAAGTTTTAATATATAAAAAAATCTATTCCCCACTAATTTACATATCAATTTATTTTATATAGATTTGTTGTCATTTTTGTGATGTAACTGTTGTAAAACATATTTTAAATAAAAGCTTTACTCTTTTAAATAATATTATACAAATTACATTTCAAATGTGTTTTAATAAAATATGTTATATAAATTATATAACATATTTTAAATGTGTTGCTTTTATAAAGAACCTGTGTGATTTAGAATTTTCTTTTACTGCGACACTCTATGTGAGATCGTGTCCGTCGATGCAGCGCGAATGATGTCATCAAATAGTCTCCTTTTTTTTTATTGCGAATATTGCTAGAAGCGGATATATAATAAATTTACATAACTCTCTGTCGGAGAGCAAAGAAAAAGAAAAGCGAGGACACGGTTGTAGGAATTAACTTGCAAATTTCCGTTGAACTCTTGCGGTCAATATTAATATTTTTTGTTGTTTCAACATCTCTCGCATGATGTAATTGTTTGACATACTTTTGTAGTGTAGTTTGTCATTATTAATTATTATATTAATTATCATATGTTATTAATTAATTTTGCAAAATTATTATCAGTGCCATATTTACTTTTACTCTTTTGAACCGTGTTTAAAATAATTTTCTTCCGCGTGTATACACGTACTGTGTACACGTGCGCGACATTTATTGCGCGTACTGGCGTAACAGTACGTCGCGCCGGTTGTTTGATACTTTCAGTTTCTTCTTATTCCTCTCGTTTCGCGATCGTTCGGGGGGGGAACTATCGTGGCTGGTTCTCCACGCGATTTCTCTCTCGCGGTTCTCACACGGAAATCATGCGTCTCGCACTTATCTCAAAGAGCCGCAAAGAAAATTCAAAAAGGACGCGGAAGGCGCTGCTACCTGTTGCGTTTTGCACTTGCCGCGAGCACGCGAACTTATCGTGTGTGCGGAATATGTCGTATAGTGTTATGAGAATTGGTGGAAAAACGTCGTACCATAATTTATCTAAATACACACAAATCGCGCAATTTTTCCAAAACAGTTTTTTTCTCTTTTGATACAATGTTGTGTACTACGAGCTACATATGTATTTGTAAACTTGAGAGAAAGTTAATAAACGACTTACAAATTATCAACGGATGCGTAAAATTATTATAAACGCGTGAAATATGAGTGTGTCCGCGGAGTCGTGTTTTTTAAATTCTATTCATGCATTCCCCTCCCACACCGACAGTGAATGCTAAAGCAGTCACGTGAAATGCATTCAGCCGTAGCTGAGTGCATGGACCTCGGTTCTAGATTTGTATTTTCCTCTCGCGACGACATCATTCTGATGATGATTAATAATCTCGAGAGCTTGCTACGTTGTACGTATTTGCAAGACCCGTGGATAAATTAGCTCCAACGTTCGTTGAATTCGAATAATTCGCATATCACTTCGAAATCTTTGGAACACACGTATTCTGTTTGCTCCCATCTTATGACTACGTAAGTTCTTAAAATTTGATATTCTGATTTTCTCTCTCTCTTTCTACTTTGTTTCCGACAAAACAGATACTCACGTAATGTTTAGCAGCTCGTCCTCTCTGTCTTCTTCCATCTTCGACAGAAGTCCAAGTAATCCGTCTATGTAGAATTTTGTTTCTCGTACATCGGAAACACGACGCATCGCAGAAAATTGAGAAGAAAGAGCGATACACAATCACTTTTGGGAATGTTTCATCAAAAACGCAATTGTTAACAGTATACGCGACCCTGTGTAATAATACGTGTTGTCATGCGTCACGCACAGTGTCATACTGATTCGGAATGTTGATACCGGCGTGCTTTCTGGGGTGCGAGTGTCGGTGACACATTCCATTAACATCTTGTGTCCTATCGACGTCATGACGCGGGTAATGCGAATATTTTAACAAAGAAATATTGTGCGTCTAATTCCGCACAACATGAGAGAAAGTTCTATTCCACAATACAAAAACAATATCTTTTTTGTTCAAGTAAAAAAAAATACTAGAGAGTATGCAAGGAATATATTTCTATTATGTCTCGAGTAAAATTAAAATTTAGTCATTTGCGACTATTTAAAAAACAAAACCGCTTCACATTATCCGCCTTTTGATGTTCCGTGTCGCTATTACCACAAGTAGGAGATTCTTTAATTAGCTCGTTTTGGGTATAGCGTAATGCGCACGCAGGCGAAATCACGCGTCAATAAAACAAGTCTTTTAGAAACAATGTATACACGTATATATATATTCAGTTGATTTCAAGGTTTGAACAAATCACTTTTGTTCGATCGTTACACACCATTATCCGTATAGGTACAATATCCGAAGAGTTCGCGAGACGTTTTTAAGAAAACTATCGCGATATCGTACTTTGATCAGATCATTTCTTTGTGTATGAAAATTTCATTTTATATTAATTACATATTTTTTTTTTTTTTTAAGATTTTAAATTACTAAAGATGTTGCACACTCATTGAAAATACAAATTGTTAAATCACAGATTGGTTTTCTTCTATAAATTTTGATGATGACTTCATTAAATAACATTAGACAAGGTCTATATTAACATCACATTATTTTCATTATTATTTTTAATTTAAACATTTATATATTTTAAAATACGCTATCGCGAAGTTCTTCAGGTTTGTTTTTTTTTTTTATTTTATCGCGCTTACATGTATATATTATATAATAAAACACACAGTCATCGTTACTTTCTCTACGCGATAAGGACGATTGTAATTATGGTAGTTCAATAATTAATGTACGAGACACATGTAGATTATAAAATTGACGATTGTTATAATGTACGCAGAGGTATTGCCAATGTACATGTAATGCGCTTGTCTTCTTTTTTCTTTTTTTTTTGTTTATACGCATGATTCGTCGACGTGACATAATTGCATTTGTTCACGAAAGAAATCTGTTGCAAAACGCTACAAACTTACCAAACAATTCGATATAAATCTCTTCAAATTTTGCAACGAAAAAAATAATATAGAAGACAGAAAGGACGTTTACAATCGTGTCGTACACTGTGAAAACTATTTGAACAACCATTTTTCAAGTAGAAATTAATCTACTTAATTTATGACACAACTGTTGAAATTAACAGAATTTATATTTGTTCTTTCCATCAAAAATTCTTGTGATTCTCGAATTATATTCGAAATGAGCTGCATGCTCTCACACATGCATACGAAATTGCACTTAACTTGCATACAATTGGTAAATTGTAAAGATTTCTATACGTATTTCTCATTCATTCGCCATGCTTGTAGTGAAATTCAAAAGTTCTTGGTCTACATAAATATCTCTAAGAATAAAATCTCTGGTATTACTTTTCAACATTTACCAAAAATGCATTGAAATAAAAAGAAAAACGCACGCGCACTCATACTTTCTCTTTTTTTATTGAAAAATAGGGAGTTTTTATTCTTAATAAGACCAAGAAATTTTTCATCGTATGCTACACAATTTGCATTGGTTGTTCTACTCACTTCTCTCAACATCAATTTTGTTCAAGTAACACTAGCATTTACATCTTTACATTCCCATTCTGATTTAAATCAGAATTATCTAAGGGATAAAGTGAACTCACGATCGGTTGCTCCCAAACTTTGACAAATTGTAACAATCGCTTGTATATGTGCGCATATTACAAAATAATAATAATAATAATAATAATATAAATAATTTTTCATAAAGTAAAAGACTGAGAGCTTGTAAACAAAGAGTCACTGTTATTTTTTTATTTTTTGAAAGACATTGAAAAACACTCGACCACTAATAAGAGAATATCATTCAGAAATTCAAATATTGATGTGGAATTTGGTAAAGAAATTGAAAATCTGTTTGCGACTTACCTTGGGACTTTCATTATCGACAACATCAAATAATGATTGCTTATAGTCTATTTTAACGCGGCAAATCTCGCTAAGATAAAATATTGTGTCGAAGTCAGAATATGTACGACGGAAGTGACGAGAACAGGAAGAATCGCGATTATCGCGACTCTGCCTTCGTTTTTGGTGGCCTGAAGGCTTTGAGCTTCTTCGCTTTTTTCTGTTTTGCTGCGCTCGCGCCGGATTGGAATGCTTTCCAGCTGTCAACGCGCGATTGTCTCGACTCTTCAAAATTTCTCTGCCACTCCCGTTCCAATGCTGCCTGAGCTTCTGCAGATAATTCCTCCTCGCGTTTTCTCTTACGTTGTTCAGCATCTCTCGTGGCCAGTTCTCGTCTGTAAGCAAAAAACAAATGACCATACCAAAGATAAATAAATTGTATAAACATTTATATATAAATATATATAAGTTTATACATAAAATTTTAATGCAATTTATATATGTACCTTCTTCGTTCCATATCGGCAAATAGTTTCATTGTCATGACCCAAACTGCATGTCTGTAACCCTCCTCGGTTTCTTCTTCCAGAAGAGACGAACTGGAATTCTCAGATTTTCCATCCTTCTTTAATTTTTTCTTCTTTTCCGCAATCTTTAAAATTTTATATTACGTATTATTTGTTTATGGAAATTTATTATAAAACTTATTAAAAAAAACGTTATGTACATTATTAGCCACTTACCATGTGGTCAGTTCGAGCTTTGGCTTCTTCGATCACATCCATGCATTTTGATCTGGTTTCTTCATTTTCCAGTGTTTTCCATGCCTTGTTAACAACTAAAAGTAACATGAGATTAGTTTTTTTTTTTTCAAATATTTATACCATTATGTTACAATTATTATGTATATTCTCAATATTATATTTACTTTCAAAGGCTTGTTGTGCTCTCTCAGCATCATCTTGATTCTTGTCAGGATGTACCAAAATTGACATCTGTAACAAAAATCACACATATATGTTAACCCCTATGAGCAAAGAGATATTTGATTTTAATAAGATAAACAAAGAAACAAATAAACTTACACGACGATACTTCTTTTTAATTTCATCTATTGGTGTGCTTGGATCAATTTGTAGAACTTCAAATGGATTTAAATTGAAATAAGATGACCCAGGTCTCAATAATCTGTCGATTTGTTGCTTAGGAGTCAACACAGAATCTCTCTTTTCGATTTCTTTCACCTGTAAACAATGCGATGAAACACGTCAATGATAATAACCAGGAGCTAAATAGCCATTTTTCTTTTTTCTGTTTAGTGGTGCCGTCTGTCACTGAACGTCAATCTGACAAGCACACAATGTTGAATAGCTATTACTCCATTTAAATACAAAAACATTTGTAGAGGTTAGGAATGACTTTGCCAACACCGTTTGTAACATCTCTCGTTAATTTTCATATATTAAAATACATATGCTTAGTTTGGAGCAACACAGACGTAATTTTATATTGCAAAATATCTGTTGACATGTTATTTTAAACGAGAAACAATATTTGTTGAAAAAGTACATGTGCAAGGCATTTTTACGTGATTACTTGAAAGTAAAGACATGAATTTTGTTTTGTCAGTGGCATCGGGCACAAATGCACGTCACAATCGGTGAAAACTCACGTACCTCTGAATAAAATTCGTTAAATTCATCTTCTTTCTTGGCGGGATTTTGACTCGATAAACTGGTGTCGATGGCGGCCATCTTACTTCTTGTTATGAGCTCGGGGCTCAACAGTGCTGCCTTCTAATGAGAACTGCGTCTTTTTCGGCGCGCAGTTGATAAACATAATTTTTATCGCGAAGTAGATACGCAATCAATTTCGAAGAGAATTGTAGAATAAAAAAGTAAGAGTAAAGCGTGTCGCATTTGTTACTTATTATCGGAATTTAAAACAAAAAATGTGGTATATATTTTACTTTTCTAAATCAAAATAAAACAGCGAGTAACGTAGAATGGCAATTAAATATTTTCTACGTTGTTTTATTTTTTAAAGTTAAGTACAGATAAAAATTAAATCGGACAGACGAGACAAAAAAAATGTATACTTCCTCTCTGTTTTGATTAGAAATGTTGGGGGAAGAGAGGCATAAAAGGGGAAAGAGAGAGAAAAACGTATAATTGAAAACGCGCCGTTCAATGTAAAATTTCGTAATATTTTGTTTTTATTAACAAAGCTTAACAGCCAATAATCCAGTAATGCCTCTTTCGCGTTAACAAAGGTGTAACATCGAACGAAATCGAGAGTATACTGTATTATGCGGCATACACTTCCGTCAAAACTGATCAATCGACTAGGATATCTATTACAATCGAGTTTTTTCTTTTTTTTTTTTTTTTTCAACACCTATAGTCTATAACATACAATACGTAAGCTACTCACTATTGCATAAATTTCTTTCCGCCGGAAAATTCACAGATGCGATAAATATAGGAATCGATGAAATTGCTATGCGATATAAACGTTGTATAACATTTAGCACTCGTTTATACATCTCGCTATCTAATCTAGCATGGCTATTAAGTTCTAATCTGTGTGTTGCTCTACTGTGAACATTCGTTTATACATAAAGACATTACTATCATTGAGTTTCGAGAGGCCTGCGTTGCTATATATATATATATATATGTATATATATGAAA